>PVIU01002653.1:0-146189 GCA_004026605.1 Ondatra zibethicus
TGTGTCTGTGTGTACATGTCTGTGTGTCTGTGTGTGTATGTCTGTGTGTCTGTGTGTGTATGTCTGTGTGTCTGTGTGTGCATGTCTGTGTGTCTGTGTGTGTATGTCTGTGTGTCTGTGTGTGTGTGTGTCTGTGTGTCTGTGTGTGCATGTCTGTGTGTGCATGTCTGTGTGTCTGTGTGTACATGTCTGTGTGTCTGTGTGTGTATGTCTGTGTGTCTGTGTGTACATGTCTGTGTGTCTGTGTGTATATGTCTGTGTGTCTGTGCTGGTGTAATGTGATCCAGTCCCCCTAAGAGCCTGAGCTTGGTACCAGCTTAGACGCTGGCACAGATGTCATTGCTCCTGTGGTCGCTGCAGCTGCTTCCATGGGAGAAGAGACAGAGGCACCGAGTCCAGGCTTAAGTGACGAGGTCATGTCCATCCCAATCTGGGGTAGGGTTTGGGGGGGGCTGAGTTGACCCAAGGGTGGGTCATGGTGCAATAACTGCAAAGAGTTTTCTCAGAGGCCTGAAGGAAAAGCTCCAAGAAGCAGGCTTTGAGGAGAGAAAACAGAGTAAGGCCTGGGAGGTGGGAGGGAACGGTCACGCAGATGTCTCTGCCTCGAGCTGCTCACCCTGCTCCCTCAGACCCAGTCACGGAGCAGAACAAGCCTCATTCCTGCTGCCCACCCATCCTGCCCCTACTCCCGGCCACCCCACTGCTGTGCCGATGGTACCAGAGGCAAGTGCTGGGCAGAGTGGACCACACGGCCAGACGCTTACAGTTGGGCCTGAGAGCTAGGGTGAATCCAGCTGGGCTGAGCTAGGGCCGCTCTGGGACTGCTTAGGAGCCGTGGACAACGGAAGCATCGAGCATCCAGAAGTTCCAGGCATCCATAGGCACTAAGGTAGACACAGTGGTCCAGGGAAGCCGCTGACCACCCCCAGAATCCGTCATAACTAGAAAGCATAACCTGAAGGGGTCAGTGGAGGAGACAGAAAGGGGTGGGGAGGGTGTCTGCAGGCCTGTGGACTCATACACTGATGCTGCTATGCTCTGTGCCCAGCACCCTGCTGGGCTCTGCAGGGTCCCCTTTAGTCACCCATTTATAACCTGTCTCTCATCAAACCTGGAGATAATCCGTTTGGCTAGGGACCCTCCTGTCTCAGTCTCCCCAGAGCTAAGACAATGGGCGGGGTTGGTGCTGTCAGAAGACTGAGGGATAGCCCTGGCTAGCCCTGAGCTCACTAGGCAGGTTAGGTTGACCTTGAACTCTGCATCCTCCTGCCAATACTCCCTTGGCTTACGTGGTGCTGGGCAAGGACTTTACCCACTGAGCCACACCTCCAAGGAAAAGATCCTTACACATGTGTACACACACTCTAGCTGACCATCAGAAGACCCATTGTATGGATAAGGAGACTGAGGCCCAAAGAGGCCACAGAATCGCGGTGCCAGCAAGGCCCTGGATGGCTTTGGTTCAAAGACCAACCATTTGGGCTTTGCCCTGAGTTGTCATCAGAGGGGCCCCCAGTGAGGAGGTTGTAGAACACGACCCACAGAGGAACCGCAGGAAGGAAGAAGTCACTTAGGGGGCACTTTGATGTCCCCCTCCATTCATTTTCCATATCATTAGCTTTTTTTTTTTTTTACAAAGCTGCTTCTATAATTAAAAAATAAGGAAGGAGCAAAGGAGGCGACTGGTGGGAAGGTCTTTAAACATTTCTCATCTTAGAAAAAGGCAGAAGAGCAGCCGGATCCACCAGGATGTCAGCAGACCTTTTTTCTTCCTGCTGCTACAGAAAGAGAGACCCAGAATGCCGTCCTTACTTAGATACAGAATATTCTCCTCCGTGGCTGGGTGATCAGGTTGGACACAGGCCTGGGGTGCTGTTTCTGGAACAATTTTAAGCAGGTGCCCGTAGGAAACTAAAGTGTGGGGGGTTGACTAGCAAGTGAGCGACCCTGAGCCTGGGAGGCGGCCTGCTTCCTTTCCCAAGCTTCTGAGCCCCAAAGCCCCAGACTCCCAGAGAGGGTTCCTCTCCCTTCTCTGCCTTGTGGCCATCTGCCCCTCGGGCTTACATGGGGTTAATGGAGCATAAATGTTTTGTGAGTGAGCAAAGAGCCCATGGCTCTTCCCTGGCCACAGCCTGGCCCAGATCCCAGGCATGGGGGACCTGAATCCTCAATCTCGTTCCCTGTCCCTTCCCTCAAAGCTCCCACCTGGTCCAGGAACTCCAGGGGCACCAAAGACAGTGTTTTCTCCAAGCCAAGTTGTCCTGGGAGATTGCAAACCTGCTAATCAATGCAGGAGGAAGACAGAGGCTACTGGCTGGCTGAGGAGCCTGCTCCCTATCCACCCCCTGCGCAGTACCCCATTTAGCAGCCATCCCTAAGCCAGCATTTGTAAAAGCCGCTTGTTCGGGCCTGACCTTCCCCCTTTATGTAAAGTGATATTGCACGCTTGGCCGACCTCAGCAAGCGGCTGACATATGTCGTCAGCTGGGCGCTGCCGCCCCTCTATTAAGATGGTTCTGGAAGCATATGTGGGAATAGTCCTGCCCTGGAGACTGAGGGGAAGGAGCAGGAACGCAGGCAATTAGGGCAGCCTGCTCCAGTGCCAGCGCTGCGCGAGGAAATTCGGGGCCGCATCTGACCGGCATGGAAACAATTAGGGTCAGCAAATAAGCGTGGAAAAAGAAACTCTAAAACATGGGAACTCCGCCCCCACTCCTGTTGGGGGTGGGAGCTACATCTGCCCCGCCCCCACCCCTGCTGCTGGGTAATAACTTCCCTCCGCAATTTCCTGGAGGAAGCGGTCCCAGTGATAGGCTGTGATAAAGTGATCCAGGTGAGCCTCCGCTTCCAGTCTGAAGCCGGTTTCCTTCCCAGGCCAATCTCATGATTAACGGGGGTCAGCCACTTCAGGCAGCGTGTGCCTGGGTGTGCCCTTCCGGAACAGAAATCCATCCTGAGAGCCTCTCCTTTGTCTAGGAAGTAGCGGCATGATGCAAGGGTTCCTGGGATGGAGCTGCCCTGAATGTGTGGTCCCCAGCAAGGGTGAGACCTGCAGCTCTCCAGCTCCCGTCACCCTGCTAGTCACAGTGGAACGATGCTATCCTCTTTAAAAGCACCTTCACCATCTCAACAGGAGCCGCCAGCCGCGGGGGCTCCCGAGCTCAGGTCACAGGGCTCAGCGAGTCAAGTCAGAAGCTGAAGGGCCAAAACTTGCAACAGTGAACTGTTCACATTTAAAAACAGGTGGATCCATGAGTCAGACCCTGGTTGGCAATACTTAGGACAACCGAGGGTGGAAATCTGATATTTTTGACTGGGAATTTTAGAAAACTCCAAGACCAAATCATTCTACATAAAATCGCCTGCCTCTGCGGAGAAGAGCTGAGAATTAACGCTTGTCCGGACTGCAAAGGTTTAGTTAGGACAAAACGTCCAAAGCCCCATGGATGATTTTTAAATTGATTAGCTTGTCAAAATGGTAACACTCAGGACAGGCACAGAGAGCTAAAGCAGCCACACTGTTAAAGCCAAAGACACCAGGCTTTGTCACCGAACATTGGCTTAACACCACAGAATCACACACTTAGAAATGGGGGCTGGGGAGAAGGCTCATTCATTTAAAGCACTTGCTGTTTCTGCAGGAGACTGGAGTGTGGGGCTAAGCACCCGCACTGGGTGGCTCACAACCACCTGTGATTCCAGTTCCAGGGGATCCTCTGCTCTCTATATGCATATATGCATACACATTAAACATAAATAAATCTTACTTTTAAGTGTCCAAGATGGTAAATTTGACATTAAATATTTTTCTTTTAATCTCTTGTCTGTGTGTGGTGTGTGTGTGTGTATGTGTGTGTGTGTGGTGTTGATATGTGTGTAGTATGTGGCCTGTATATATATGATGTATGGTGGTCTGTGTGGTGTGTGTGTATATGTGAGGTATGTATGTGTGTGGTGTGTGGTGTGTGTGTGGTGTGTGTTTGTGGTGTGTATGTGTGGTATATAGTGAGTGTGTATGATATGTGTGTGGTGTGTGTGTGTATGGTGTGGGGGGGGTGTTTGAAAATGGAACTCAGAAGACAAGGTCAGTTCCTATTTTCTACCTTGTCAAGCAGTCTTTCTTACTGTTCCCTTGTGCTCTGTACCCCAGGATACCTGGCCTGGGAGCAGCA
Organism: Ondatra zibethicus; assembly: GCA_004026605.1. Classification (NCBI taxonomy): domain Eukaryota; kingdom Metazoa; phylum Chordata; class Mammalia; order Rodentia; family Cricetidae; genus Ondatra; species Ondatra zibethicus. Next base: position 4,173 of record PVIU01002653.1, read on the forward strand.
TGGTGATTCCTTGTGCTCTGAACCCCAGGATAGCTGGCCTCAGAGCAGCATGGCTATTTCTCATGTCTCTGCCTCCCATGTCACCAAGAGTGCTGGGATTACCTATGAATGCCACCACATCTGGCTTTTTTTTTTTTATGGGTTTCAGGCCTTGAACCTGAGCCCTCATGTTTGGATGGCAAGCTTCCCTGAACCATCTCTCCAGCCCCACTGTGGATCCTTCTATCCAGTGACTGACTGACTGATTGATTGTGTGAGGGGAGGAGTCGGTTCTCTCCCTCCACCATATTGGTCCCAGAGGTCAAAGCCGGGTTGGCAGAATTGGCAGCATCTTTACCGGCGGAGCCAGCACCTGTTTCCTTTTACTTTTGATGAAATGGTAATTAGAAGAGGAAAACTTATATCTGTTACTCAAATTTTACTTCTCTCAGACAGCAGCAAGCTAGACTCCCCTCAAAAGTCCGTGTTCTTCTTTGTTCCATATAGCAGGGATGTGCAGCCTTTTGTCGTTGTGATGTGATGTTGTCATCCAAAAACGCCTTGGGTCTTATTCACAGGCACCGTGGAACACACACGGCCATTGGACCTTGGGCTGGACATGCCTGAGACAGGACGATCATTGACAGTGGTCCCTTCCTCTACGGGGGTCTCCCAGTATTAAGATGTTTTTGTTGTTGTTGTTGTTGTTGTTTAATATTCATTTATTTATTACGTACACAGTATTCTATCTGTGTGTATGCCTGCAGGCCAGAAGAGGGCAGCAGATCTCATTACAGATGGTTGTGAGCCACCATGTGGTTGCTGGGAATTGAACTCAGGACCTTTGAAAGAGCAAGCAATGCTCTTAACCGCTGAGCCATCTCTCCAGCCCTAAGATGGGTTTTTTAATATAAGCATGTGTGTGCTTGATTGTCTGTGCCCATGGAGGCTAGAAGAGGAAACTGGAACCACTGAGCAATCTCCCCAGCCCCTGAAAGGGAAGATCTAAGGAGATTCTGTTGGCCAGAGCCTGAGGCCTGAGAGGGGGGGGGAGGCTTGGGAGTACCCTGTTCTGCTCCTGGGAGGACGCTGTTGAGCAAAGTCACCTCACTTGGCTGGCTGCAGCCACTAATACTCACAGTTGACCGAACAGACTCAACTTCAGGAGTCTAGCCTGTGGAAGGGTTCTCTCTGCCCCCTCCACCCTCAGCATAGATCTCCGGTGAGGGGTCCTAGTGCCTGTCCTCAGAACATTCCAGAGCTGTCTGAAGGCTGCAGGAAGCAGAACAGAAGGTCAGAGCTGTTTGAACATTTAGCTCACCCCTACCCTGTGCTGCTTCTGCCTGAGGCCTTGCCAAATCTGTGGAGGGCAGGAGGAGCGTGGTAGGCAGAGATGGCCTCCACCAGCCCCTTTCTTTCTATCCCTCCTGAACTCCCGCCGCCCAGAAACCCGCAGCCTTTGTGGCTGGAGGGGGTCCCAGGCGGAACTCGTGTGTAGGGCTGGCGCTGCTGGATTTTGTGTGGCCCAAGGTGAAACCTGGCCCATGGTGATTATAACACATGGTGACATCTGTCAACCCTTCTCCAGTCAGTACACTGTGATGGCTCAGAGAGGAAGATCGGCCACTGGAGCCAGGAAAGGAAGATGCCTTGGGCGCCTGGCTCGCTTGATTTCATTATCTGTTCATGTTGCTCCCAGATTCTGCAGGGAGTTCCCACTCTGTGCCTTCCTTCCTTCCTTCCTTCCTTCCTTCCTTCCTTCCTTCCTTCCTTTCCTCCCTTCCTCCCTTCCCCCCTTCCCCTTTCCCTCCTTCCCTCCTTCCCTCCTTCCTTCCTTCCTTCCTTCCTTCCTTCCTTCCTTCCTTCCTTCTTTCCTTCCTTCCTTCCACCCATTTGTTTTTTTGAGACAAGGTTTCTCTGTGTAGCTCTGGTTGTCCTGGAACTCACTCTGTAGACCAGACTGGCCTCGAACTCACAGAGATTTGGCTACCTCTGCCTCCTGAGTGCTGGGATTAAAGTCGTACGCAACCACCGCCCAGCTAGGTTTTTTTTTTTATCCTGATACCTTATCACTTTCTTTATTTGTTTTGACTTTTTCCATTTTTTTAATCTATGTGCATGCATGAAATTTTTTTGCATGTGTCTGGGGGCATGCATGCACTGATATGTGTGTACATTAGCATTTGGAGGCCTGAAGATATCAAGAATTGTTCTCCATTGTTCGTACACCTTATTCACCAAGGCAGGTCTGTCAGCCAAACCAGAGCTCGTTGATGGCCATCTCCTGCCTCAGCCTTTCGAGGCTGGCGTGACAGGCTGGCTGCCGTGACCATTCAGCATTTATGCTTCTTGGATGCTGAACTCTGATCCTCACATGCGCAGGGCAAGTCCTAAACCACTGAGCCATCTCCGCAGCCTGTCTCACCGGTTTAATACACTTCTTCATAGACTCCCTGGCTTGCAGCTGCCTTTGTCTCTCTGTCTGACTATGGAGGGCGGAAAGCAACGGTAGGCGAAGGAGGTGCCCCAGTAGTGCCAAGCACCTGAGCAGATGGGCTGCAAGGTGGGCTCTGCACTGGGAGGCACTGTCGCTAGGCGCAGTGGAGAGACTCTGACCCAGGCCTGCAGTGTCATCAGTGGAGGAACAGATTTCCACTCGTGCAGAGAGTGACGCTTGCCTCCTGGCTGCCCCTTCCAAGGAGAAGCAGGGAGCGGCCTTGACTGACAATCGTTGTGCAGGGCAATGGCCCCTGCGCCAGCTTGTTCACACACCTGTCATCACGTGCTGTCAGCGCAGCGCTCTGGTGCAGCTTAATTTATGCCTGGAGTGTCACACGTCCACACAGACTGTATTTAAACCATCACAAGACTGCTGCTGATGAGACCGGCTCTTTGACAGGTGTTCCTTTGGGGAGGATCCTGGATGCCTTTAGTCCCGGGACACTAGCAACCCAAACAGCAGGGCCCAGGAGGGGTGGGGAGGGAGGCCAGGCCACCCTTGGTTGAGATGCCTGGCCGGTAGGGCGTGTGGCCAGTGTGAAATCTTCAGGAAGTCAATGGCAGCTGTGGACTCTTCTTAGCGCTTCCAGAACGTCTGCCTTCCTCCTCCTCCTCCTCAATATGAAGATGAACTTCCATACTGGGCTCAGGGCTAGGTTCTCGCTACCACTCAGCCTCACGTGTGGCTTTAAATAAGCACATGTCAGAGATGTCAGAGCATAATTGATTTTTTGAAAAGTGCCAGTCAAGAGACGTGCACGTAACCTCTGCCGGGCTGTCTGTGCTCACCTCTGAGTCGCCACCGGGAAGACTGTCCAGTCGGCTTCAGCCTCATCCTGTGGAAGTGAGGAGAAGATTGGGAATATTGGGATACCACGGGGTACTAACCAAAGCTTGGGCCATGTACGAACTGCTTCCTTTTTTGCATGGACCCTGTTTAGTTTAAGATCTATTTGTTCAACGCTGAAATCAAAGGACACGTGAACTAACAAGCAGACAGGGCCTAAGTGGTGTGCAGGACCCTTCAACAAAGGAATCAGCTGAGTTTTGCCCAGTGCATTGAGTCCACACACTCACTTCCCAAGGCTGATTTAACAAACTGATAGGCATTTTGGAGGCTTTTAGCTTTGTTTTGTGTTTGTTTGGTTGATTTTTCAAGATAAGATTTCTCTGTGTATCTCTTTGTCCTGTCTTGAACTTGGAGATCCACCTGCTTCTGCCTCCTGAGTTGGGATTGAAGGTGTGTGCCACCATTGCTTGGCATAGGAGTTCTTAACACAACCCCAACCAGGTATAGCAGGGCATGCCTTTCATCCCAACACCAGAGAGACAGGGGCAGGTAGATCTCTGTGAATTCGAGGCCAGCCTAATCTACATTGCAAGTTTCAGGTTATTCAGGACTAAACAGTGAGACCCCATCTCAAAATACAATAAAATCAACAGAGCTCCAAGTTACTCCCTGGGGAGGAAGGAAGTGAGGTGTCTGAGACCGAGGCTTTCTGAGAGCCACAAAGGACCTAGCTTTTTCTTGTCTACCCATGATTCTAGGGCAGCTGTCTTCTCTCCACTGCAAAACTGGATCCGAAATATGTGGGCCAAGTCCATGTTTAGAAAGTGCTGTACGTCACCACTCAGAAAGCTTTCAGTGTTTTTTCCCTTCTTCTTCTACACAGATGTTTTAATCATATATCATAAGACAGTGGTCATAGCAATATCCTCTTGAGCAAGGCTCTTCTTGGGGCTAGGGAGTGTGACTCCCAAGACACCTTACCGTGTACGTATCATGTTCCTAGTTAGCAGCAGGAAAGCTAAAAGCCCGAAGACACACATTCACAGCTGGAGTGTGCTGTGAGACTTGAACCCAGACCTGCCTAAGGACCCCCCCCCCCCATGGATTTTCTGTTTCTCATCTCTTCAATCAAATCTGGTCAGGTTAGACTGAAAAGCACCTGAGAGGCCCAGGAAACAGTGGCTTTGACACAACACAGTGACATCTCCTCTTTGCAGAAGAAAACAACCAAGGCTGAGGGGTAGCTCTGAGGTCATTGCCCCCCTCCCAGTTCTCTTCCTTCTCATTGCTCAGCCGTGCTTTTCATGTCTTGACCCCAAAACAGTTGTTTGAGCTTCAGTCATTGCCCCTGTGTTCTAGTTAGGAGGGAGAAGCAGGGCTAAAGACTCCAGAGCATGGAACAAGCCCCTTCGGGGTCCAGCCCCGCTTTCCAGGCCCCATCCACCACTATTCCCACAGGCCTCTTCCCCAGGGCCCAGCATTCCAGGCTCTTGCCTACCCTGCCTACCCAGCTTCCTGCCTGAACCTCCAACCCTCTGAACCCATGATTGGGCTCATCCACTCTTACTTGGGTCAGGGCACCATCTACTCTCATCCTCCATGGTCTCTGCCTCAGCCTCCTCCTGTGTGTCCCTATGTTGCCTCTGTGAATCAGAAGTCACTTTTCCTCACCATTCACCTATGAAGGCCCAATGGGGACAGGGACCTTCTCTAATGTGCCCATCCTTTGTCCTGGGTTCCCAGGAGCATTTATAGCATGAGGAAGGTGTTTGGTCAACATGGGTGGGGATGGGGAAGGAACCCCAACCTTCAGCACTCTTGAGAGAACTGCCTATCACCCCATCCCTGAGGTTGCAGCAGATCTGAGAAGCATGACAAACCCCAGGGGCTGAGTCTGGCCAGTCATGACCATCTGTGACCCTAAACACAGGGTCAAGTCCAAGATGGGTCTCTGGAGGGAACAGCTGGCCTCCTTTGGAGGACATGCCTTTGCATTGAGTATTAAGGTACTTGAAGGTCATCTAAGGACCTCATAATAAGATGGCCCCCATGGAGAAAACTTGTCTCCTGCACTGCAGGAAGCTGAGCGAGAAGCTCACTGAGAAACTGAGGCAGAGGCAGAAACTGAGGGAGGAGGAATAGGAGCTTGCCTGATGACCTCAGTGAACATCTGGGTCCAGCCAAGCCTGCAGCTCTCTGCCCCACTTCTTTGGTCAATGTCCCTCTTTGTTTCCTTAAGCCATCTCGCAATCAGCAGAACACAGAGTATCATTTCCCTATTTCACAGAGCGTGGCAAGTTATTTTCCCGATGACTACAGTCTATCCGCGAAGGCTAGAATTCACTCCCCAATCCACGTGACCCTGGACCAGAGACTCCTCGATGTGAGCCCCTTGCCCTGATGTTACTTTAGAGGCCAAAGAACTTCACCCCTGGGGATGGAGGGAGTTCAGGAAGAGAAGGAAAGGCGTTATTGTTGGAGATGGAAGCCAGGGCTTTGAGCATGCTAGTTAGGCAAACACTACCAACTGAGCAGCAGCCCCAGGCAGGAAGGCAACGCTTATAACAGAAATGCCAAGTTTTCTCAGGCAGAGCCCTCTTCTGCAACAGACCATATCCTGAAGCTTAGATTTGCAGACAGATACGGGAACAACATGCAAGGGAGCCCCATGCTTGCCCTTGGAGCCCAAACAAACCAGTGCCTGCCTGTCCACTGGCCTCCTAGCCAGACTGATGAGTCCCAGACAAGAGGGGAAACTTGGTAATGACCTTGAAATCCTCTCCGATACCATTCTCTACCCACCTGAAAGAGAATTTCACTTTTTTTTTGTATGAAGAAAAGATAAATTCCAAGCATTAGCAGAGACTTTTTAAAAAATGCACATAAATATTTGTAATCGGCCCTGCCTGGACTGAAGATAAACAGTCACAAACAATATTGTGACCGCAGTCCCCTCCCACTAACAACTTCCTCAGAGAGGAAAGGTTGGGTTAATCAGAAGGAAATTGACTGCAGCTGCGGTGGACCAGGGGCTTAGAGGCAGTCAGGGTCCTTGGTGTGTCCTCCGCGGAGTCCGGAGTCCGGCCTCGGAAGGAGTGGCTCTCCAGGAACTCAGGGCTGCACTGCCAGGGCCTCTGAGAATACTGACCATGGCGGTCTTTTGATATCGTGGTCCGGATGCTAAACCTAGCATTCACCTGTCTGGAAATGTCATTTGAAAAGATCATTTATTGTTTTAATCTACACATCCACAAGCTTCCCAGATCAGTTCCCCTGTCAGCTCACCCGAGGTGAGCGCTTGGAGGGTACCCTCAGCTGGATGAAGGGTTGTTGGGGGAGGCTGCACAGCAGGCTGGTCCTCCTCACTCCCACTGTCGAGGGACTGTCCAGGGGCTTTGTCTCCCATTTCAACCCCAGGTTATAGGACTCATTAGCCCCACCCCAGTGGTCCAGTCAGGGTTGTAGCTGAAGACCTCCAGGGTCAGGGTTAAATGGGGGTCACTGGTTCAGTCATTCAACAAGTACTTACACAGGGTCCACACGACTCTTGCATAAGAGGGACATCAAAGGCCTTCTTGTAGGAAGCAGGCATTCTAGTGGGAGGGAGGGGGGACCGTGCCCTAAGTGTGGGGGCGGAGTAAGGGCTAGGAATAAAATGAAGGTGGCAGCCAGTTAGTGAGGTGGGTGGCGCCATTTCACTTTGCATTCTGTCATTTGACATTTCCTTAGAGCTTCAAAAAGCAGGGCTCATTTTTCAGGGATAAGAGGCCCTAGCTGAGATCAGACTCTAGAGCCAAGGTGGCAGGTTCTAATCCACTCCTGTGTTACCCGTGATGCCTTGCTTGTTCAGCTATGCAGCTAAGATAGGAGACAGGTTTATACATGGGTTGTAAGGAGTAAAAAGAGCAGCAAGGAGGGAGCTTTCACTGAAAGATGCAAGCGAGAGCAATGTTGGCTATTAGCCATTATCCTTAATACCGTAGTTCAATATCTGTTGTCAGGGGATCAGGGGCATTGACAACGCTGTTGGCCTTTTTCCTGGGGCTGAACCTCCTTGTACCTCCTAAGTAGTTGATGTCACGGCTAGCTAAATGTCAGCCATACTAAAACCTGGCATCCTGCAGGTGTGACAGACCTGTCCTAGACATCTGGTGAGGCTGGGCAGATTTTAACATAGGGTTTCGGCTACCAGGTTTTCCTCTTGTGAACCATCCGTTCCTACCCTCCTCAGCACTTCCCCTTTGAAGCCAAAGCCCTGTCTTCGTGGCCCACCACCTGTTCACACATATAGGAAGAGGAAGCAGTCCACGGAAAACAGAACACTTGAGTTCTGCAGCGTGGTCTCGGCACTGTTGACAGAGTCGCCATTCGTGATGAAAGAAATGGAAGCACAGAGAGCCTCAGTCACCAAACCGAGGCCACACAGCCAGGCCTGCAGAGCTGATGATGTCCTCCTAATCTCCTTAGAGAACCTCTCTGCCACCTGCAGCCACCGCCGCCCCTGGTTTCCCCCAGTCTTCATATTTTCTCCTGCTGCTGAACGAATGTCTCTTCCTGAAGTTTAAAACATGGGAATCAGCCACCTCGCGGATGTGGTCGCTTAAGTGTGGGGGGGCTGCTGGGGCAGCCTGGGCGATACCCCGGTGCTCAGACCTTTTCTGTGAGACTTTTGCTTTGCTCTGTCTTGTTATTAAACCACAGCTCTGAGCGGGTTCTGCTGAGCAAGCCTGTAATGTGGTCTCTGGTGCTGTTGTATAGGGAAGGGAGCTTCAGGTAGAGCAGATGCTGGTTGGTGGCAGCAGCAACTGACACTGAATTCTATAGAAAGGGGGTGGGCAGTGGACACACAGGGGGACATCCTGGGCACTTTCATTACGTTGTCTTAATCATTCTTCAAGAAAAAGCTTATCCTGTAGGGATGGCTTTGTGTGTGGACAGTGGCGGTTGCTTCCATTATTTAGAAACCAAGACTCTGGGGGCCCCAGAAAGTACCTCAAGTTTCTCTGGTTGTGGGAAGGAGCTAGGTTTGGGCTGAGGTCTCTGGGATTGCAAAGCAAAAGTTGCTCTGCCCTGGAAGGCTCTGGAACATGCTGGAACACCCTGGAAATGGGAAGACGTCAAGAATTTTACTGCGGTGACTTAACTAAAGCCCTGCTGTCTATCGTGAGTGTCCATTTGTATGGTGGGGGATCCAAGCCCTGTCAGCGGAGCCTTGTGAGTCAAACCCTGGCCTGGTGCTGTCTCTGACCTCAGAACAGAGGGTGTTCAGAGCAGGGCAAAATGACAACCTGATCAGATCCTCATTTGAGCAACAGAGCAGTTTCAGATCTGAGGGCTCAGCTCCTGGGGTAATTCCTGCCCCAAATGTCCCCTTTGTCATGGGTGCTGTGGTCAAACTTTGTTTTGTGTGTGTGCCGGGGGCAGGTTGAGCATAGAAGAGCTTAGCTGGTAGAGTCCTTGTCTCTAATGCATGAAGTCTGGGTTCGATGGTTAGCACCACGTAAACGAGCCAAGAAGATTGGAAGATCAAGGTCAGCTGGGTGGAGGCCGCAAGTAGCCTTTAATCCCATTACTCAGGAGGTAGAGCTGCGCGGATCTCTGTGAGTTTGAGGCCAGCCTGATCTACAGAGCTAGTGTTAGTACAACTCAGCCTACACAAAGAAACCGTGTCTCAAAAAACCCACCAAAAAAAAAAAATACACAGTGTCACCATGATGATGGGTCCAGGCCATAGTAGGGTTTGCATCTGTCATAGATCCAAAACCATCTTAAGAGTTCCAGGCTAGCCTGGGCTACCTAGTGAGACCCTGGCTCTTTCCCCTCAACAACAGCAACAAAAGTATGGCATGTTCAGAGCTAATAGAAAGGAGATTTCTGGACTCCTGACAGAGCTGGAGGGTTGTTTTGCTGGGGGTAGGAGGGGCATGCATGCGTGCAAAGGTCAGAGGTCAAACTTATCTGCTGTTCTTCTGCAGTCAACCTCCCAGAGTTTTGATCTTTGGTTCTTTATTTTGAGACAGGGTCTCACTATGTAGCCCTGGCTTCCTTGGTACTCACTCTGTAGACCAGGCTGACCTCAGACTCAGAGGGATCCACCTGCCTGTGCCTCCTGGGAGCTGGGATTAAAGATGTGAGTCTAGTAATCTCATTTTCAGAATAGGGTCTCTCATTGGCCTCAAGCCTGTCAAATAGGCTAGGCTGGCTGATCAGTGAGCCCCAGGGGTGCCCCTGACCATACTTCTTCAGCTTGGGGCTAACAGGTGCACATCAAACTCACCCAGCTTTTCTGTACGGATTCTAGGGACTTAACCCAGGTCCTCAAGTTTGAACGGTAAGCACATTACAAAGTGAGGCCTCTGGGTTGTTTGTTTTTAATGTGAAAATTTGTCAGTCACGGGTGGTGGCGCACACCTTTAATCCCAGCACTCCAGAGGCAGAGACAGGCAGATCTATGTGCGTTCAAGGCCAGCCTGGTCTACAGAGAGAGTTCCAAGACAGCCAAGGCTACCAGTGAGACACTGTCACAGAGAGAGAGAGAAACAGACAGAGAGAGAGTCAGAGAGAGATTTGTTGAAGTAACACCACTTCATGTTGAGTTAGGGACGGCTGAGGGTAAGTTTAAGCTTTCATTTTGGAAGGTACCTATACAAAAAAAGGAGAAAATGCCAGGTAGCCCCTACCATGATGACTGGGACAAAAGTCACTTGCTGACCTATGAACTCTTTGAAACCAAAATGCAAGGTCCAGAAAACATACCTGAAAAAGCTCTAAACCCCCAGGTTGGACACTTTGTCCTGAACACACTTTGGAAACAAAGCCAGAAGGTCTCTGCCCCTCCCTCCGGCACCACTGGAGTTAGACGTGTCCTGCCAGCCAGAACACGCTCATGAAGCATTCATTGGCTGAAAGAGCAAACACCGCCTACTGTACATCTCCTTTTAGGGGCACTGACCAGCTGTTGGGCCCCAGGATGGGAAGGAAAACCGTTTGAATAATCCTCAGTTGGAAACTGACTCTGATTATGGGCAAATGTCAGCTTCATCTTTCACTTTGATCCTAAGTGTATTTTGGCAAGGGTTTGCGGGAACTGGCTTCTCCAACATGTCTGGGCTTTTCTCGAGAACTCTTTAAAACAAGCCAAGGAATAAGCTATAAGCTAGGAAGGCACTTCATGAACATCCTTCCTGCTCTGTTTCCCTGACTGTAGAAGGGAAGGTTTGGGGCAGATGCCGTGGGTGCAGTATGACCAGATGGCCTCAAACTCCTGCCTCTATGAAGTCCCCACCATGAAGGGCTGTACCCTCGATCTCTGAACCAAAATGGATCCCTCCTTAAGTTGCCTTCATTGGGTCAGATCAGGGATGAAAAATGACTAATCTGCCTAGTAACAGATGCTCCGTGGAGGAAGGGGATTAGGAAAGGGAAAACCCCGGCTTCATATGATCCAGATTCTTTTGGCTCAACCTCATGGTATCACAACCAAGACTGACAGTTGACTAGCTCGGGTTGTCAGAGGCTCCTGGGAAACAGCTCACCCCTTACTTGTTTGAGTTCAAAGAGTAACCTTGATGCCTGGTAGATCTCAAGGGGGTGGGTGGTTCGCCATCTTGACCATGGGCAGGAAATAGGTAGAAAGTCAAGCATTCACCCATTCATCGGGAGGGAGAAGCAGGGCTGTTCAGAGATCTCTGTCTCCTTTCCTGCAGGAACATCAACAGCATGGCATGGCCTTCTACGGCAGCCATGTGCAAACACCAGCCTGTAGCCAGGCCTGACCACGCCACTGTACTGCAGCCTGCAAACAGCCAAGCTTCCAAATTAGGGGGGAGGGGGCAGAATAAAGACAAGAAGCTTGAAAGTCTTCAACTTTCACGTGCTCTGTATTTACAAATTTGTCTCCTTGTCAGTTTCTCTGCAGCCTCCGGGAGCTTTTTGACACCTCTCAGACTTGGGAGAGTCAGGGGGAAATTACAGTAACTAATGTGTCCCTATTGGGAGGGGACACACAAGGTGCTGCTGACCCTCTTCACACTGGTCTGGGGGCATACAGCTGTCACTCCCCCTGCTTGGGAGGCTGAGGCAGGAGGATCACAAGTTTGAGGTGTGCCTGAACTACAAAAGCCAGTCTAGGCAACTTAGTGAGACCCTGTTTCAAAGGAAGAGGGTTTAGGATGTGGCTCAGTGGTAGAATATTTGTCACCCTGGGTCCCATTCCCAGTATTGCAGGAAGAAATGTCCCTTTGTAGTTTGATAGTGCTTGATTTTCCCATTTGGGTCATTATTGGGTGGTATCATTGGTTGTTTTAAGGGGGCCCCAAGTAAGGCAGAAGCCGCAAATGGCTGGTTCCCCTCAGTTCAAGAAGGTTGTGCTGGGCCCAGTTGGGGAACTGAGTATCACATCTAACTTCAGTTCAGGGGATGCCATGGGCTTTGTGCCGACAGAAATTACAGTGCTGCTGGCTCTGAGGTCAAATCAGCCACGCTCCTTAAAGGTGTCTTCAAGCTCAGGTACACAGAAACAATACCGTGACCAGAGAAACCCCCAGCTCCCCGAAGCCCTGCCTCCCCGGTTTACTGCTCTGGAGGCCCCTTGCCCCTCCTTGTTAGAAGGTTTGAAAAGTCTCAAGAGGAAACAAGATGGCCAGAGTGTCAGGACCAAGATGGAAGTCAGAGTCACACAAGGCAGGCAGATGCCACAGAGGGGCTGAGGTCCGGGTTTATTTATCTCCAGAACTGGGTGTGGTGATGCATGCTTTTAACCCTAGCAACAGCGGAAATAGGGAGGGGGCTGACTAATAGCTCAGAGTTTGAAGCCAGAGTGGTCTGCACAGCAAGTTCCAGAATAGCCAGGGCTACTTAGTGAAACTTTGTTTCGAAGAGGGGAGGCTGGAGCTGGAAAGGTGGCCCAGTGGTTAAGAGCACTTGCTGTTTTTCCGGAGTCCCCGAGCTCTGTTCCCAGCACCCCTGTGTAAAGGCTCACAGCCATCTGTAACTCTTGCTCCAGCCGGTCAGATGCCTGCCTCTGGCCCCCTCCGTGGCACCTTGTACTCGCGTGTACATACCCACATGTAGACACATAAACCTACATATAATTTCAATAATAAAATAAACCATAAAAAGAGAAGACTGAAATAGAGGAATTTAAGCCATGAAAGGAAGCCAGGCGTGGAGGTACATACCTTTAATCTAAGCACTCAGGAGGTGGAGGCTGGAGGGTCTGTGTCAAGGATAGCCTTGGCTACATAGAAATTAGAGCCTGGGCTATATGAGACCTTCTCTTAAAATAATTAAAAGATGGGGGTGGTGTTGTGTTTTTTTTAAAAAAGAGGGTGCCAGCAGCTTGCTGCAGGTCCCCAGACCACGCGGTCTCTGCAGCAGGCGGCCACGCGGCTAGTCTCCTGGTCCCCATGCGCGCTGCTGCGGCGGTGGTATGGGCTGTGCGGTATGGGACGGACAAAAGAGAGCCGGATAGGCGCACCATGCAGAGTTAAACATTTATTAGATGGGTGACGGAGGACAAAGAAAAAAAGATAAAGAGAAAGAGAGAGAGAGAGAAAGACAGAGAGAGAGAGAGAGAGGGGGGAGAGAGGGAAGAGAAGCAGCTGCTGCTCCCGTGAGAGCGTGAGAGCGGAAGAGGAAGAAGGGGAGAGAATTGGGGTCAGAGGCTGGAAGCTGGGAGTGGGCGTGGCCTGTCTCTTAAGGGCATAGGCCAATAAGAGGCCAAATAGTACAGGTGGGGCTAAGAAGATGGCTCCATAGTTAAGACTGTTAAGAGGACCTGAGTAAGTCTGGCTCCCAAAAACCACATGGTGCCTCTCACGAAAACCTATGGCTCCAGATCCAAGGCATCCAACACACTCTTGTGACCTCTGCCGGCATCTACACTCAGTTGTTACACAAACACACTCACAAAGAAATAATAACAGATGTGAACATGAGTGGGGGGGTGCAGTTCACAGCAGGGTGCTTGCGTAGCGTACAGGAGGCCCTGGGTTCCACTACCAGTAGGGGACAAGTTCCCTCTTTGAAGACTTCTATTGTGGTTTCCTCGCAGCTTCAGCTTCGAGCTTTAGTGGAGGCTCCTTCGCCCCTGCTGAGCCCTTAGATGGGTCCCCTCTTCATACTCACCTTCTGTTTGAATGAAAAAAAGAAATAAGAGGAGAGGACATGACTGCTCCTAGGTATGGCGGAGGAGAAAGTTTACTACAGATAAAAGGGAGAGGGGAGGTCAAGGCATGGACGAGGATGTCTGGGAGAGTCCGGAACTGACACATGACCAGGCTGAGCTGGACCATGTGGAGAGAGGGAGAAGGGAAGGGAAGGGGAAAGGAGAGGGGAGAGCGGAGAACCACGTGCAGTAGCCAGAAGGCCAAAGGTCCAAAAGGGAAGAGTAGCCAAAATGTCTGGATTATATAGGGAAGAGCCTCTGGGGGCAGGACAGCCCAGTCCCTAAGCTGGAGAGTTCAGGGTAGGGGGCGGAGTATGCCAGTCATACCCAGTAACAGGTAGAGACTGGAGGATGCTGGGCAGCCAGGTCCGCTTTGATGTGTAAAATAGGCACCTCAGTGGCCCGGGGTTTGAGACTTGACGCTGTTCATCCTGAGCTCCCGGCTCTACCACCTGGCTGGGGATAACCTCAGAAGACCGACAGTTACTGTAGCGTTACGCTGAGAGGTTAATTGGCTTCCTGGCGGGCCTCACCGGCAGTTGGCAGTGAGGCGGCAGTCAACAGCAGCCCTAGCTTCTCCAAGTTCAGCCTGTGTGGTCAAGGTCCCTAGTAGTGCTACGACTTCTGGGGTCCTGAGCTTCCATTGCCACCGACAGGAACACACGCTCTTGGGGATAACGATGCCCCACCCCATCGTGTTGACTTTGACCACTGCCTGTTCTGTTCGCTTCCCCCTGGAGTCTCTTTGTACACAGCGGCTTTCTCCCCGAGAGCCAAATGTAGAAGACAGGCTTGCAAGGACCCAGGCTTCGTGTTTCTGCTTCAGCAGTGTAACCAAATTAAATATGGAACACCTACTTAAATCTGAATTTCAAATAAGCAATGCTTTACTTTTTTAGTGTGTAAGTGTCCCAAGTGCCACATGGAGTATAATTATGTTCAGGAAAAATACTTGATACTCACGCTGAAGGTCCTGTTTGTTTTTTCTTTTTTTAAGTGGATGGGCTCCAAATCTGAATGAACTATTCGCAAAAAATTCTAACAAGCTAAAAAATAACCTTTATCCTCTTAGATTCTAAAGTGGCTTCAATGAATGGAGGTAAATTAGCCTTGGGTCTCAGTCTCTCATTTGGCTAGCTTGTCTTGATTTCTCAGGTGCTAGAATTACATATTTGAGCCATTATGCCTAAATCAACCTCCCTCCCTCCCAATTTTTCCTCCCTCTCCTAGCCTCCATCCTTCTTGTCTTCCCCTTAACATATGATCTTGCCATGTAGCCCAGGTTGTCCCCAGTACTGTAACTGCAGGAATTTGCCATTCATTGTGCTCAACCTAAAACGGCCTTCAACTTGGTTTCTGGGGAGAAGTTGGGAACCTCTTTGCTGCCTCAGCTGCCGTCTTTGTCCCCTCCCTTCTTCAACCTGAGAAAATGTGGCCTTGGCAAGCACCCCAAGAAGCTGGGCCTAAATGCCTCTGGGAATAATGGCCCATCAGCACACACCCTTCCCCCACAGGATTTCCCCCAGTGCTTTCTGCAGCTCACTGTTTAAGCGCGGAGTGGAAGGACGCACTCACGAGCTATCCTTGTCATTTTCGTTCTGTTTGATGCTTAATCAATGTCACTTGTAAGTGACATTAAAAAACATTCCTTGTCAGTCAGGAGTGCCTGCAGGCAAGCGCAACCTATCTCAGCCCTCGAAAGTAATTAAAGACAATCAACCAAAAAATGCAAGGAGGCTGTAGGGCCCGGATTCCAAACTCCACCCACAGCTGCGGCAGGCCCGGTCCAGCGGACCTGTTTACTATTAACCCTTAGATGGCCACAGCCCTAGGCTGCTGAACTGCCAGCCGTCAACACCCAAACTCTCTGTCAAAGAAATGAAGGATGGTTTTTGAGAGAAGGAGAGAGGGGGAGAGAGAGAGAGAGAGAGAGGGAGAATCCAGCCTCCCTTTGGCTGTTGGCAAGTCATTTCTTTCATGTTTCGTTTGTGTTGTTTTTGAGACAGGATTTTACATTGCAGTCCCTCTGGTCGAGAACTCACTCTGTGAGTTAACTGAGACTAACTTGAAATTCCTTATCCTCCTGCCCCAGCCTCTGAAGTGCAGGTGTTACCGGCACGCACAGTTTATTTCTAGTTCCTTTAAAAGACTTGTGGATGGAGGACGTGAGAATAGCAAACTCGCCTTCCCGTAAACCAATGCAAACTGTATTCTGCTGAAGCCGCAAAGGAAAACTAGATCGAGAATGTAGCAGATGTTAGAGACCCTAAAACACCCCTTTAAACGTTAAAGTCTTCAAAGTCAAGAGAAGAATAAAAGAAAAGAAGTCTAGAAAATCTGAAACACGTTCCAGTTTTCTGCCAATACCCCCAAACCACAGCCGGGAGGATCATCTCCTATGGTGCAGAGAAGCGCCGCTCCAGAGGCGAACCCAGAGCTAGCTGAGCAAAGGCAAGGAGTGAGTTGCTGGAGCAACTGGGAAATGCAGTGTTCAGAGATCCCCCTCCCTCTCCTCCCCTTCCCCCCCCTCTTCCCTTCCCCTCCCCTCCCCAAAGGAAAGAAAGCCAAAAGCAGCGAGCTGCTCGGAATACAGGTTGAAAAGCTGGAAGGCTCAGAAGCCCTCAGTCCTTCCCATCAGCACAGCTCGCAGATCCCACACCCGAAGCTTTGCCTGGAGTTTCCAAGCTGCCGTAGGCAGGGTAGGAACCAAGGGCACCCGGCTCACCTGCACCTGCAAGGTCCTCACCCTCATCTCTTCAATTATTTAAAGGAGTCCGAGATTTTGTCCATTTCCAGTGCAATCCATGCTGTTCATTACTCAGACAGAGTGGATGGAGGTGGCTACGGGGCTTTGGATGGAGTCTGGGGATGGGGATCTGGCCAAGCCCCCTAGTTCAATAAGCCTGAGCAGGTGCACAGTCCTCAACAGATCCTGGTTCCCAGGCAGAGGCACGGAAAGTGACTGACTGTTGGGTAACAGCTACAGGGAGGCTGACACCCCGGAAGAGGGCTCTCCCTCATCCTAACAGCAAAGACGTCCCCAGGGTGTCCCATTAAGGGCAAAGAAACCCAGGGGTCCGGGCAGTCTTAGAGATTTCTGAACTCTGGCTTTGCTGAGGCTCTCTCTGGCCTTAAGGACAAATTCTGTTCCATAGTCACGTGACCTGTGTAGCACTGGAAAGCACCTGAAGACATTTTCAATACCTGCTTAACTGACAATAAAGTTGAGGATGCCTGGAACCTGCCAGGGTGCAGGTGTGGGGCAAAGGGTGGCGCCTGCAAAGAAGTAGTGCCTAATAACTGTAGAGACTCCACCCCACCCCCACCCCGTCCCCACACCAGATCCCAGTACATTCATTGTAAGAAATTGAAGAAAGCCAGTTTTTAATATTATATTTTATTTATCATCCTTTGTGGGTGGATATGAACAGACATGCTAGGGGAATGTGAAGGTCGGAAGTGGTAGGCAGTTTTCTCCTTCCACCCTGAGGGTCTTGTGGATCCCACTCAGGTCAGTGTACAGGCAAGCACCTGTACACACTGAGACAACTAGCTGGCTCATTTATAACGAGGAGACTGAGTCGAGCAGAAAGGTCATGTGGACTCGGCTACTCTGAGGGAAAAGGGGAGAAAGGCTAAGCAAAGTATATAGCGTGGAGAATCATCGTGCAAAGGGTGAGATGAGAGCCAATACCTGTTTTGTACATGCAGAGACAATGAAGGGAGAGGTAAGGATTCAGGGTGGGAGCAAAAGTGGGATTAGTGGGTGCAGGACCCAAGGTGGAAACAGGAAGAGATCAGTGGGTGCAGGATGCACTGTGGGAGCAGGAGAAGACCACTGGGTGCAGGACCCAGGGTGGGAGCAAGAGGGGATTAGTGGGTGCAGGACCCAGGGTGGGAGCAAGAGGGGATTAGTGGGTGCAGGACCCAGGGTGAAAATAGGAAGAAATCAGTGGGTGCAGGACCCAGGGTGGGAACAGGAGGGGATCAGTGGTGCAGGATCCTGGGTGGGAGGAGGGGATCAGTGGGTGCAGGAGAGTTCAGTATTTTTGTTTGGGGAAAGAAAAGTCTTTTTTCCTAAGTGCATACCCTGTTGTATTAAAATCAAACAGAACCCCTACATGCTGAAACACCCAGGATCCCACCTTTGACTTCTACATGAAGTCCAGTGTGTCCCACAGACTGGCTAGAGCCCAGCCCTCTTCCAAGAGGGAGCGGAGCCATCCAGAGCAGGCAGGGCTGCATCTTATTCTGCCTGACAACTTCTTTTTGTCAGTTACAGGATGCCATGTGCTGTGTGAGGCATTGTTCCCGAATGTGGTTCAAGGACCTCAGGGTCACCTGGTCCTCGGCTCAGCTGTGAAGAGGCTGTGACTGGGGAATCAACACTGAGAAGGTTATTCTCAAACTGGGGGCTATAAAAACAGGACTTCACTGAATGAAGACAAGAGTGAATGAAATATCAGAGACCCCCACCTTTCCCCGGAAGGACCACACACACACACACACACACACACACACGAATGCACGATTCCTGTTAATTCCTGTCTGGGAGAAGGAGAAGGTTTCTGGGCTGCAAAAGATGGTGGGTTAATTGTGTACTGCAAGCAGAAATCCTCTGCAAATCTAGGCGTGTGTGTCTCTGGGACTAGACTCTTGTCTCACATTGATTCTGGGTCCATATGTAAACTATATGAGAACTCGAACCTTACCCTTGAAATATTATTTCATCTCAAAGAGATCATTGGAATAATGTACAACCATGGCACATAAAATTCATTCATAGCGATACTGCGGGCAAGAAGAAAGCTGGAAACAATGTAACTATCAGTCTTGGTCTTAAGGCCAGGCAGCATTCCTAGGGGGAATCCCAGAGTCACTGATGCAGAATGGTGTCAGTGGAGAGGCGCAGCAGATTTGAAAGGGTCATGCGCTCTGTGGATGTAAAGACAGAAGGATCTTGGGTGATCTTACATAGGGAACCCGGGGAACGTGGGTCTGGAGAGCTGGTTGCACGCTCTTCTTTTCACTAGTGGGATTAAAGTTTCCCAGTGGAAACTGTTAGCATGATATTTTTAACTGCAAGAGAAAGAGAAAGCAGGCATTTCCCAGAAAAGGAGGAGACAGTGGTTTTCGGCACTGTCCTCTCACCCATTCATCCCCCGGATAGCCACTGGGCGCCAGGCTGGGTGTCTGACTCCTAGGCACTAAAAGGTCAGTGCTCTCACTTTAGAAGAAAATAAAAGCAAACAAAAACAAACCTCGACTATTTATTTTGGGTTTTCCGGAGTCAGAGGACAGTTTGCCAGAACTGACTCTCTCCTTCCACCCTATGAGTCCTGGGGATCGAACCAGAGCATCCGTCTTGGCAGCAAGCTCCTTTGCCCACTTAGCCCCCTTGCTAGCTTACAACTCTTATTTTTACAGGATAATTTACAATGATCCCTTTACACAAGCTTGGCTGGAAGCCCACCATTAGTCTGAACTGTAAACAATAGGCCCAAAAGGACTGGATCTCTGCAGATTGATGAGGTTCAGTTTAACTCATTACTTGTCCTTTTGACACATCAAGTATCCATTCTTTTCTCTCCCCACCCCCAATTCCTCTCGGGGAGATCTGGACTGGGACCTGGTGCCCTTGGCAGGGGCCAAGTCAGGGAGCCTCTCCCATGCCAGGACTGGAGTGGGACTCTGCTCATAAAAAGGGAAGGTGTTTTTGAGAGGCGGAGGGGGCGCAGTAGATAAAACCACTTGCTGCCAAGCCTAGCTGTGTGAGTTCGGTTCCCAGGATCCACGGGCTGGAAGGAGAAAAATGATACCCACGAGTTGTCCTCCGACCTCCATCCACGCGCTGCTGCGCGTATGAGCGCGTACACACGACTAAAGAGATACATACATAAATAAATGCCATTTTTAAAGAGGCTGGTTTGGGACGGTGGAGAAGCCCCCTCCTCCCGGCTGTCGCTCGTGCACCGGGGGCGGGTCCATCTGCCAGTCGCTGACCTCCAATCTGTCACTCGCGGCTCAAAGGCGGCGGCCCATTCAAAGGCTGAATGCACAGGGGTCGGAGCTGACCCGCCGCCAGCCTCCGCGGCTCCGAGTCGGCGAGGCACCCCACAGTTTACACCGGCCGGCCTCAATGCAGCCTCCAGGCGTCCCATTCAACGAGGCTGCATGCAAAAGAGCCCGGCCGTTAGATCATCGTAATTATCCCATCGACACGGCCCGGGGCCCCCGTGGGGCACCGAGCCCATCAAACGCGCCCCTAACGAGGCGCTCGGGGGCCCTTTGTGCGCACGCCGCCCCCCGCGCCCGCCGCTCGCTTTCAGAGCGCTCACCCCCCTGACCCCCGACCCCGGGATCTGACATCAGCAGTCCTGGGCTGTGATCACTTTTATTGCACACACTCAGCGCTTGTTTCCTGTGTTTAACTCCGCTCCCCGCCCCGCCCTCCTCCCTCCTGGGTGACACTTATTGGAATGTAATAGACGTCGGCCCCTCTGCAGGGCCAGCCCGCCGCGTTCTCACACAGCGCCCAGCGAGGATGCCAATAACCGCCGCTTGCTTCATTATCCCGGTGCAGGCATCCGCTAATCACCGCCCCGCCGAACAATCTCCAGCAGATGGCCACAACTTTATGAGTTTTAATTAAAATGTTCTACTTATTTTTTTCATCAATGCACTTTAAAAAAAAATCCCCCCGAAATGAGGAAGATGTTACTGTCTTACAGTGTTTTGCAAATTATGCCTTCATCAGGGTGATTAAGGAACGCTTATTTGGATCTAATCGGAAATCCCTCCCCCTCCTCTTTCCCTTCTAACATACTGCTGCTAAATTATTTTTTTAAAGAATTAATTAAATTCCAGGTTTAAAGAGATTCTGTTTTCTTATGTCATAACAACCTCAGAGAGCAGGAAAGCGCCGAGGCTTGCTTCCTTCTGCAAAAGACGGCAATTTACACAAATCCCTTCATGTCCAAGTCCTGACAGAAAAAAAAATCTTTGCTTTGCTTTCTTTCCGTGTTTGAGCGTGTATGCCTGCGACTATGAGTGTGCGTGCCTGTTTTTCTCCAAGCTGTTTGATTCTATAAAAGACATTATTTTACTTGGTGATTCCGGAGTTTATGAAAACCCACTTTAAACAGAGAATCTGGGGGCTTTTTAAGGTACAAACCTGATACCCTCTGCAAAACTTCCCCGGCACATATGGCTCTTAATGTAATTTTGTTTAACCGCAAGCATAATTTAATTTGCCATAAAACCGAAATGAAAGGACGTGACAAACAAGCCTTTGACCTGAGTGTCAGTTAAAATAAGCATTTGCCAAGCGGCCAGGACTTAAAGAAAACGGCAAGTGGAGCACCAGAACCGAAAAAGAATTTTTTTTCCCAAAGGCAACTAAGTTTTCTGTGATTGGGAAGCATCAGCCATGGTGTGAAGTGGTATTTCTACTCCACCAGTGTTCTTGTGTCAAACCGCTCTGTCCCTGAATGAACTGATCATTGATATGCAAACAGAAGATGCCAGCAGAAGAATAGAGA
Organism: Ondatra zibethicus; assembly: GCA_004026605.1. Classification (NCBI taxonomy): domain Eukaryota; kingdom Metazoa; phylum Chordata; class Mammalia; order Rodentia; family Cricetidae; genus Ondatra; species Ondatra zibethicus. The sequence continues at coordinate 25,150 of PVIU01002653.1, forward strand.
ACCTTCTAAAGGGAAAAGCAGAGAGATCAGAAACCTCCCCTGGCAGGGTCGGACTCAAGGGAGGAGACTTTTCCTCCATCACAACCAAAATCAACTTCAGGAAGTGAGGCAGGTGTCTCTCAGTGAGCCCCTGACCCAGTGTAGCTGAGGTGATGGCTTGATTGAAGTCCTGTGGATTTTCTCAGCGACTTCCCCTCAGTTCTGTAACACTTGGAATGGCTATAAGTGCCAGCTTCTTCTCCATCCTTCTGGATGTTCTGGAATGTTCCTCAGTTTTCCTCCCTGTGACCCGAGTCTCTGCTGCCCCTCACTTTACCGCGAGAGATGGGCTCTCTGAGGTTGGGTGAAGCCAGAAGCAATGGTCAGAATTCATCAATGAAATTAGATTGCTTTAGCGCTACTGTTATGACTTGTAAATATCTGATATGTGACCCCCTTAACTGTGCCCACCCACAGGTTGAGAGGTGCTGCTAGAACATACAGAGCACCCCCAAACCCCATAAAGATAGTCAGGCACACACAAACACACCCATACACACACACACACACACACAAACACATACAGAACGATACATACACAGACACACACACCACAGTTTGGTCCTCACTACCATAGCCTTCACCAAATGTGGAATCTTCTGGTCCTTTAGCACTTAGTGACCTATTGAATGCAGCCTCAGACCCTTCGAGTCCCCACCTTCTCATTTCATAACCAGGTGTGGAGAATAATTGAGTGTGGCCACCGAAAACATGCCAATTAACCTATCATGGTGGCCCATGCTGGTAATCCCAGGGTTTGGGAGGCTAGGTAGGAGAATGGTTGTGAGTTATCATGCCAGTCTAGGTTACAGAGTGATACCCTGTCTTTTTTGTTTGTTTGTTTGTTTGTTTTTCAAGGGTTTCTATGTAGCCCTGTCAGTTCCTGAACTCACTCTGTAGACCAGGCTGACCTTGTACTCACAGAGATTTGCCTGCCTCTGCCTCACCACCCCCGCCCCATGCTGGGATCAAAGCCGTGAACCACTACCACTCCTCAAGACCCTGTCTTAAAAACAAATAAGAAACCCAAAACAACACTGTGCGCATGTGCACTCGTGCATGCGTGCGTGCACACACGCACTCAAAAATTCTATTATTTCTTTCCAAAAAACACAGCTGCAATCCAGCCACTATTGTCAGACCCTGTGACCACTCCCGGGTCACAACTTGACTCTCACTGGAGATGCCCCACTTCTGTGATGCGGGCTGGAAACTTAAAAGCCATGGAAATGATGCCCCTCCTGGGGAATGACTAGGTTATAGGGCATCACGTACACTGGAGGGCTGGGAAATGCAGCCTCAGGACCAAGACCCTGGGCAGGTCCATAGGGCAGACTTGCTGGACCCCGCAGCCCGAGCACAGCTCACTTCACTATCAAGTGAACAGCGTTCCAATTCAGACTTAAGATGCCTTATAGTCACAAATTCTAGCTATGTGTGGAATTTTAAATGTTCTATTAGCCATACTTAAAAACATGAGCCATGTGAAAATAATTTGAATAATTGATTTTTTTGTAACCCAATATACCCCCACTACTTTCATTCTACCATGTTACAAATATACAAGCCTAATAAAGAGGTGTTTTTCATTCTTTTGGGGACTGAGTGTTTGCAATCTGGTGTCTATTTTATATGCACTGCTGCAGCTTAGCTGGGACCAGCCACAGGTAAGAGCCACTGCCACGGTGAACACTCCTGCCTCGGTGACACTGGAGAGAGGCAGGAAGAGGACAACAGATTTAGGGACATAGGAAGGAGGCTTGTGCGAGAATCCCAGTACCAAGAAGAGCCCCACACTCATGGAGGGGCTGCCAGGCAGAGTGGGAGCAAGCCTTTGAGGAGAATGGCAAAGGCTGGGGCTGGAGGGTCAGAGGTACTGGCTGCCTGGAGTGTGAAATCTTACCTTAGCATCATGGATGAAGCACATGCGCCGTGTGTGCGGTTCCTGGGCTAAGATCCTCACAGCCACCATCTGAGGTGGATCCCGAAATGCCCCCATTTCACAGATGAGAATAAAGATCCCTAAAGACTCAAGACCATTCACCTTCAGTGGCCAGAGACTTGGCTGGGCTAAGGCATCTCCTCTCTGCCCTGGGACCCGTATTCCTGGATTCTCTTGGTCAAGTGCCTGTGGGCTGGTGGGGAAGGGTGTCCCAGAGCCTTTAAACCACACAGCTGAACAAGCTGGCCTGGGGCCTGTGTCCTTGGTCCCATATCCCTTTCCCAGACCCTGTGAAGATCCAGCCTGAGGGAGATGCATCTTTGAGGGCTGTTGCTGTAGGCACTTCTAGTCTACATCAGTACAACCTATCTGTGGGAAGTTGACGCAGCCTAGAGCCACCTGGGTAGAGGGAGCCTCAACAGAAAACTGCACTATCAGATTGTCCTGTGGGCGTGACTGTGGGAAATTGTCCTTGTTGGTGATTGACGTGGAAGGACCCAGTCTACGATGGGCAGCACCATGCCAGGGCAGTTGGGTCTGGGCTCTTTAAGAAAGCTAGCGGGGCATGAGCCAGTGGCCAGTGTTCTTCCTCGACTTTCGTTTCTGCCTTAGCTCCTGCCCTTGCTCCCACGGAGGTGAAAGCTGAAATCAGTACTCTCCTCCCCCAGGTGAATTTTTGTCATGGCGTTTAGCACAGCCACATAAAGGACACGGGAGCCGTGACTAAGCTCGGAACCTTCAACTGGGGACAGGATTCTGGATTGTCCTGCTGAGAACCCATCAGAGGTTTTATTAGACACCACGAATGAAGATGGAAGTTACTTGATACTGGAGCAAGACGCTGCTGGACTGTGGCTTCGCTGTGACTGTCCTGTGAGAGACACTTCTGTGTCCCAGGAGCAGGAATGTAGGCTTATTGTTGGGACGCAGGTGTCAGCATTTTAATGGAACTGTCCAAACAGCATCCTGGAAGAGCCCTTGTCCTTCATTAGTGGCTCCTAATTTACAGTTAGTGCCCTTAGCTCAACCACCTTTTCCTCTGTCCTTATAAGGTTTAACTTCCTGTTCGTTGTTCAGATACCTGCTGCCTACGGCGACCCTTTCCTATGTGAAGACTTCCCTATGCACAGAGTCACGCCATCTTCCCTCACCACCCCGCGTCAAGTTCCTGACGATGGCAACTTAAGGATGAAGGGTTGATTGTGGCTCAGTCTGAGGCACCATCCAACACAGCGGGGCAGTCACATTTTGTCCAGATTCAGCAAGCACAGAGGTGAACGCTGGTATTCGGCTCATGTGTCCCTTTATGGTGTCTAGGACCCCAGCCCATGCAATGATGATGCCCGCAATTAAAATGGTTCTTTGCACCCGAGTTAGTCAAACCTAGACAGCTCCTCACAGATGTGGTGTGGCTGGTCTCTCAGGAGATTCTAGATCTTGTTAAGTTGATGGCATCAACCCATGATGTCAGAGTTGCATGTTCTTTCCCTGTTAATCTCTTTTGCCAGGTAATTCCTAGGCCTGCCCACAATCCCGGAAAGGAGGAGGGTCTTTCCCCTCCTATACATTTAACAAAGCAATTCCAGCACTCAGTTATGAGGCTACATAATTATGCTATTCCTGAATTTATTGTGGGATCTATAAAAACTACACTTTATGGCGTCTGCTCTATGGTGCCCTGTGGGCAGGGTGGAAAGTGATCTTGGGATGCCAGGCCAGAGACACAATGGTTTGAAAGTTCCTGTTCTTGTGAAGCTGGTGAGAATTCTCTGGCTGCGTGTATCTTGCCGCCAGAAACAAGGTACATTGTTGACATCTAAAGCTTTCTAAGAGAGACTGGGTCTGTGCTGAGGGTCAGCCTCTGCTCCACACAGGGCCACAGCACCCCTGGGTCCAGCACTCTAGTAAGAATTGTGTACTAGTGGGTGACTTCAGTAGTGGCTCGTCCTCGGAGAGCAGCACAAACACCCTGGACAAACGCTTGGCCCAAAGGGATTGATGATAGAAAAATCGCCGCATCCTGCAGACTGGGGATTAAGACCAGATCACGGACAAACAAGGAAGATTCCGTGGCACTGTCCTATCTTCTGAATCGCAAACTGTGCGCCTGCATCCTCCACTAGAAAGATGTGTGCATTGACCTGTGAGGTCCCAGAAGGAAAACTAGAAGCAAAATAAAATAGGGCAATGTGGAAGAAGAGAAAACGGTATTTTGCTAGGGTTTGCTTGTTTGTTTTGTTTTGAGATGGGGGTCTCACTACGTAGCCCTGGCTGTCCTGGAACTATGTAGACCAGGCTAACCTCAGACTCACAAAGACCTACCTGTCTCTGCCTTCCAAGTACTGGAACTAAAGGTGTGGGCCACCATGCCTGACCTTAATGTATAGCCCAGGCTGGCCTCAAGCTGAGGCTCACTCTGTCTCCAGTTCTTCAGTATATCCTCGGTGTGGGCGCAGGGGGCTACCACAGCCAGATTGCTGGGTTTAAGAAGGGAAGAGGATCTGGCGGTAGTGGCACATGCCTTTAATCCCAGAAAGAGTCTCAGGAAGAGGATCATGGGAAGAGAAAAATCAAAGGAGGGAGGAGTTGATCCATGGGAGAACAACTTCTAGAACTATCTTTGGGGCATCAGGATCTCCAGGCCTTGGAAGTCAGCCCCCTTCCAGTGAGAGTTGGGAAGCAGGCCCTCCTGTCCACCCTGAATGTCCATCTGCAGCCACAGCCCCACCCAGAAGCAGGAGACAGCTTCCCAGAGAAAGGGGGACCAGACTCACTCAGTTTTGGACAACGGCAATCAGAGGCTGAGTGGGCAGAGCCAAGGTTACCTGTAGTCAGAATGCAGAAGGGTGGGAAGCTTGCGTGGCCTCAGTGTGGACAACAGGGCAGGTGGGTAGCAATGCACACTGACAGCAAATTACTTTCATAAAATGCCCTCAGGCCCAATACTGGCCAGACACACACACACACACACACACACACACACACACACACACACACACACACACACACACACGTGGGCTTGGCGAGTAAACATTCCATGTTTGAGACTTATGAATACAAAAAAAAGGGTGTTCACTGTTTTTCTGAAATTCAGATTTAATTGGTGTCCTGTGTATTATTTGGCAACTTCATGCTGAGTCATCAAAACACCCTAAGAGCTAAAATTATCACCCCATTTCTACATGAAGACTCTGAGCTTCAGAGAGGCTAAGTCACTCATCAAAGACCACACAGCAAGCAAGGAGCCAGGCTTTGCAAGCTGGACGAGGACCCTTCCCCTAGGCTGTACCTCAATCGTGTTCTTTCATGGACCACAGCAGGTTTGAGGCACAGTACTGTATTCCCAGCCCGCCACACCACTGAGCACACCAGCCACATGTCTGACTCTCCTCTACAAACCAACCCTGGGGTCCTTCCCCTGTGTCACAGATACAGACCCTGAGGAATGAGGAGTTCAGGCAACCCAGTGAAGAGTTGTAGCTAGCTGGAGGAGAGCCCAGGCCTGAGGCTGGGAGTGCCTGAGGCAGCTCTCTGGAACTGTTGATGCCACGTTGGACCCCAGAGTGCTTCTGCCCCACCTCACCACCTCTCCCAGAGTGGCCAGGGTCCGGCAGGTGAGCAAGGGGGCAATGAACCATGTTAATCTTCACTTAATTTGACTGAATTTAGAATTACCTAAGAGATACACCTTAGGCATACCTGTGCGAATGTTTCCAGAGAAGTTTAATTGAAGTGGGAAGGTCTACCTTGAATATTTGTGGAACCATCTTATGAGCTCCAGTCCCAGACTGGGTCAAAGGAGGCGAGCTGAGCACCAGCATCCATCTCTCCCGGCTTCTACTGTGGATACGGTGCAGCCAGCTGCCTCAGGCTCCTGTTACCTTCGAACTGTGAGCCAGAAAACCTTTCTCTCTCTTTCTCTCTGTCTCTCTCTGTCTCTCTCTCTGTCTCTCTCTCTGTCTCTCTCTCTCTCTCTCTCTCTCTCTCTCTCCCCCTCTCTCTTTTTAAGCCAGGGTTTCTCTGTGTGACAGCGCTGGCTGTCCTGGAACTTGCTCTGTAGACCAGATTCAAACCTTCTTTCTTAAATCTTCGTCACATATTTATTTGGTCACAGGAAGAGAACAGTAACTAACATGGCGGAGGCCTTGAGTCAGCACCAGGCTGCTGTCTGACCAGGAGACTGGAGAAACCTCACCACGAGGAGACAGAACACAGAACTGTCAGTACCATGTGACTGTCTGTGATAAGAAGGAGGGAGATGGGAGAGGGTCGCTGAGGTTTCCTCATGCTTAGAACCTTCTGGAATAATGCATAAGACATCTCCGTTGATACAGAGGGAAGAAACTTAATAGTTTCCTTTCCTAAGAGTGACTATCATCTAGCTGAGGATCCCCTGTGCACAGGTTAAATGTGATGCAAAAAGACATTCTGTCTCAGGCAGAGTCAGCAAAGTGCAGCCTGCAGGTCAAATCTGGCCACTCACTGTGTCTGCGAAGGAAGCTTCGTGAGGACACAGCTGAGGCTGGACCCAGCTCAACAGAGCTCCTCACCAGCTCTTCCTGCTGTGTTTGCTTGCTCTTCAGGGAGGAAAACCAGCCCATAATGGTAAAGCTTTTCATTTGCATCAATTCTGTTTCCACAGTTTGTTAACATATTGTCTTAGCTTATTTCTCTATTCTTTTTTTTTTGTATACACTCTTTTTCTTTAAAGATTTATTTATTTATTATGTATACAGTGTTCTGCCTGCAGGCCAGAAGAGGGCACCAGATCTCATTATAGATGGTTGTGAGCCACCATGTGGTTGCTGGGAATTGAACTCAGGACCTTTGGAAGATCAGTCTGTGCTCTTAATCTCTGAGCCATCTCTCCAGTTCTTATGATAAAATACTCTGATGAAAACACCTTACAGGAGAAAGGACTGTTCCCAGTCATGGTGCAAGGCTGTGGTCCATTATGGCGGGGAAGTCAAGGTCATGAAGAGCCTGAAGCAGCCGGGTACCAGCCAGGAGAGTGGTGAGCACACAGCACTGCTCAGGCCCCATGGTGCATTTATACAGTCCGGGATCCTAGCCCTGGAATGGTTCACTCAGAGAGAGCATGTCTTCCCACCTCAGCTCACAACCAGGCATGCCCAGAGGCCTGTCTTGCAGGAAGGAGACTCCAGGGTCTGTTAAATTGATGGTTGACACTAACCATCACACTTGTCACAGTGCTTCTTCTTGGAGGTGGGAATGGGCAGCCAGGTGGAGGGAGCCATTGAGACTCTGTCTCGACTCTTCCAGTGTTTTCTCCTGCATTGCTCAGGCCTCTGCTCCCAGCTCCATGAGCTGTGGAGAAAGAAAGACATGGGTGCCTCGAGGACTCCCCTCCAGCATACCTTGGGGGCTTGGACTGGTGGTGTTTATGGTTTTGTGGGTTGGCATTTGGGGATGACAAGCCAGCAGGGCTTTTCTTTGACCTGATGACTGATATCATAACAAAGTTTCTTCAGAAAAAGTCTGATTCTGTGTCGTAGTGTGCGATTCCTGTTGCTGCTCTAACAGATGGCCACACTTCGTGGCTTACAAGCACAAGAATGATTTCTTTTTAAGCACGGGAATTTATTATCTCCCTGTAGAGATCATAAGTGAACACCAGCCTCAAGGTAAAGTAGGAGGGGTAGTTGTAGCTGGGCCGCCAGAAAATCTGGGGGCCCTGCCCTCTCCTAGCTTTGGGGTGCTGTGTGCAGTCCTTGGCTTGTGGCCTGTTCCTCGATGCCCAAAGCCAATGTGACAACCATGAAGTATCTTCCCTCATCCTTTCCTCTCCCCTCTTATCTGTTCTTTCTTCTCCTTTCCCTCCCTCCTCTTCTCTGTCCCTTGTCCCCAATCCCTTTTTTATAAGGGAGCTTATGATATCATTGAATGCACCAGATAATCCAGGACAACTGTTCCATCTCAAGACCCCTGTTCCTTGGGACAGTGGGTCTGGGACATCTGGAAATCATGCAGGGATGAAGCCAAAGTATGAAAATGCAGATGGCAGAGGCCTTATAGGGAGACACATGGGGCAGACATGCACCAGAGAGAGCTGGTGGTTTGCCCATGCCTCAATGCTGAAGGACAGAGCACCCCATCTGTGCAGACCCACAACAAACCTGTTGAGCTCTCTGAACTCCATGCCTTTGCATGTAAAGTGGGGTGATTCCTGCAACCACACATCCAGCACCCCATGTTTAGATAGTTCATCAGAAAGGTAGACAGACAGACTGCTCTGGTCTAGAGATTCATACACTAGAGTGGACAGACAGTAGATCAGAGAGTGATTGGGAGCCAAGAGCATGCGGGATACCCTGAAAGGCTAGGGTAAGTGTAGAGCAAGACAGAACTGAGATCCTGGGGAAGGAAAGCCTGAGGAGGGGACCTGGGACATTGACAGGTAAATGAGGGAATGAAAAGGAGGTGGTCACAAACCAGAATACCAACCATCTGATCCCTTGGGAGCGCTTAGAGAAAAGTCACCCCAGAAATGGCCAGAGGGGGTGGGTTTCAGGAACAGTGGTATGATCTCTGTGTGTGAGTATGGTGTGTGAGTGTGTGTACATGTGTGTGTGAGTGTGGTGTGTGTGTGCGCATTGAACTTACAGAGATGTCACTCTTCAATAAACATGGTTCATTGGAAGTACCAGAGGCTCAGCAGACAAAACTCTGCTCCAGAACCTAGATCACCAGCAATAGCCTTTACAGAGCTGATAGAAATGAGAGCTGGAAATCTGGCTAGACATTTGCTTTATAAATAAAGTTTTATTGGTACCCAGCACACCACTCCTTTATACAGGTTCTGCTGTGACAACACTACCATGGCAGTGTGGTAGTTGTCATGGAGACAGATGAAGGCGAAGTAGGAGGACATCCCAGTTGCCTAGAAGCAGAGGTTTCTGGGATACGGGACTTCCATGTTTTGACGAGGAAGGTCCCAGCAAAATAGGATGCCTAAAACCCTCATTACAACCTGATTCTTGGTAGAAAACGTTTGAGGACCCTGCTTGGAAGCCACCAAAGGTGGGCACGAAGGCAGGAGAGTTGGTAAAGACAAAGGTACCATGTATGGCATTAGGGACAGGGGAGCCACCGGCTCTTTCCAGGGTTGGTGGGATCTGCCAGAACAGGCTAGGTCGCGGTAATTCCTGACAGGGTGGCATTCTTGCTGGGAGTGGGGTTTGCATCCCGTGTGGCTTAACTCTCGCTGCCACCACTGTGCCAGCTGCTGTCACCCTGCTCCTGAGCTGTAGCTGGGGGGGGGGGCGCCCAGCAAGAAGTGACTTTGGGAACTGGAATGTCCAAATCTGTAAAATTTCATGAACCTTCTAAACATGAGGTGGACCTTGTCAAAAGAATCCCACAGGGAAGGCTGGGGGTGGCCGGCAAGTGTGCAGATGAGAGTCAGGCAGGACCACTGGCAGGAGCCTGGCCTGCAAGGCGGAGGACCGGGGCGGAGGGGGTGGGGATGGGGCTGCCTGCAGCACCAGCGGTGCGAAAAATAAATACTGAGGTTAATTCTAAGGGAAAAGGTTTGTTTTATTTACTTTTATCCAGAGTAGACTATTTCCAACATAAACCCATCGCCGACCACCACAAAAGCGCCTGGCATTTTCCCACATGGCATGCTCTTTGCTCTGAAGACAGATGGAGGGGGTGAGTGTGTGCGGCTCCCTGGGGGGAATTTCTGGAATGGCTGGCTTCAGATGAGGGCCAGGGTAGAGCTGGCAGCTGTGTGGGGCCAGTGTGTAAACTTGTGTGTGTAAGCTGAGGTTGGAAGTCAGGCCATTACACTGCAGGCTGGACAAAAACTCCATCAGCCCAGTTCTCCCTGCCGGGCTTTTTTGTTTTGTTTTGTTTTGCTTTTGCTTTTGAGACAGAGCCTTCCTAAGTTGCCCAGGATGGCCTTCAATTCACTCTGCAGCCCAGGTAGGTCTTGAAGTTTGGTTCTCCTCTCTGAAGCTCCCAAGTACCTGGGATGGCAGGCCTCCACCACCAAGCCTGAAGAGTTCTGAACCCTCAAATCCCAGAAGAAAAGAAGGGGAGAAATGTACTGGCATTTCATTTGCATTTTAATAAATAAAGTTTGACTGAAGATCAGAGAGTAAAACAGCCCCACTGGTCAGCCTTACAGACCAGGCAGTGGTGACACACACCTTTAACCCCAGTAGCCACACTAGTTTGCCATAGAAACCAGGTGGTGCATGCCTTTAATTCCAGCCCTAGAGAGGATTGTAAGACTGGAGGAGACAGCTCACAGACACAGTCTTATTCTGAGATTCCTGGAGGCAGGATCGCCATTTTTGGACCGAGGTAGAGGCAGGAAAATCAAACTGAATACAGGGAGGAAGAAGGTGGAGTCCAGAGAGACAGCAGCAGCCACCGTAGGAGTAAGATGCCAGAGTGTTACCGGTAGTGGAGATACACAGACTATTAGAAACAGGTTGATTTAAATATGTCGAGCTAGCCTGTAAGAAGCCTGAGCAGTCGGTCAAACAGTTTGTAATTAATCTTAAGCCTCAGAGTGGTTATCTGGGAACTGGCTGGTGGGAGAGAAACCTCCAGTTACAGACAGAGAAGTCTTTTGAGTGATCTGAAAGTTCTGGAATGAACTGGGGCTGGGGTGGCAGGGGTCGACCGTAGCTTGGTTTGCAGAGTGCTTGCCTGGTACACATGATGCCAGGGATTCAGTTCCCAGCACTGTGTACAAGGGGGTGCTGCAGACCTGTAATCCCCAGCACTGGGAGGTAGAGGCAGGAGGATCAGGAGTTCAAGATCAACTATTCTTATATTCAAGGCCAACTAAATATATTCTCAACTATACATTGAGTTGATGGCCAGCCTGGTCTACACAAGACTCTGTCTCAAAAAAAAAACCAAAAAAACAAAAAAACAAACCAAGAGCCAGCTTCCAGCAAGCGGTTTCCTAACTTCCCTCCCACTGGTTTCTCACATATGCTAATCTTAATGCCTCTTTCTCCACCGCTCCGCCCCACTGACAGCTTAAAACAAACTTAACCTGTCTCAAATGAGACACAGAAACCAGAACCCTGAGGCTGGCAGGGAGGGTCCAGTGAGGCTTCCAAAGGAGCCAAAAATGTGTATTTATTTCCGGAGGCCAGTACTCCATGTTAAGGACTGACCATGGTCTAGTGGGTGGGTTAGCACTCACTGCTCAAGTCTATCCGCCTGGCTGGCCAGGGGCCTCTGCTGGGAAGTCAAGGGGCTCCAGACCTAGCCCGCAGAAGGGACTTGAAAAGTCTTTGCACAGAGGGAAAACTGGTAGCTCCGGGAGGGGGAGGGAGCTTGGAACTGATCAGACTTTAAGTGCAAGACACACTGAGGGGAGCTAGCTAGACTTCCTGGGAGTGCAGAGAAAATGGATCTGGGAACAGTGATGGCTACAGGCAGAAAGTTTCAAGCAGACCCAGCTCATGATCTGCTAAAGGGAGTCCCTCCCCCTCCATGGGGTGGAAGGTGCAGCTGGGACTATGCTCTCCTGTGAGTTCTTTCCCAGGGTCTCTCCTGCAACTTGGAGCAGCCCGGTTTCTCTGGAGTTGTTAGGGTCGGACCCTAACGAGCCAGGCTGACCACCCACCCTCAATAGACCACTCAGAGAGACAAGCTGTAAGGGAAAATGTGGAGAAGAGCTTCACTCAACATGGCCATATTGGGAAGAAGAACAAAGAGGCCCAGTGACACCCCAGACTTTAAGGTTTAGGTGTAGAGGAAGAGAGGTCTGCAAGCCAAGCCATTTAGTCCAGGTGTGGTCCTGCCCATCACTGTGACCCATCATTGTCTGGGCTCCAGTCTCACCGGCAAGGTAGTCAGTCTGTCAAGATATCAGACTGTGTGGGATCTCTTTCAGGGAGACAAGTTCCCTCTTGGCTAGCACCAGGCGTCAGCTGTCCCTTTCCAGCATGGGGTTCCTAAGCCCCGTGTTTCCGTGTCTAACAGCATAAGCGGGTGGCACCTCTGTCGCTTTAGGACATCACAGCTGCAGAACAGTGGCAGGGTTCTGGTTCCAGAACATGGGAAATATCAGGACAAGCCCGACAGCAGTTTTCAGAAGCGGCCTCAGCTCTTGCAGTGTAGATGACTGGGGTCGTGGAACCTCAGCCCTCTCTGTCCTGAGGATTAAGACAGGAAGCCTTGGAGGGGGCTTTTGGAATCATGCATGGCACACATGGACACAACCTATGGAGAAGGGGCTTACCAGGACCCCAGGGAAGATTCTCCAAATCCCACTCACCGGTGTCTCCGGCGAGGCTCCACTCCCCAAAGCTCAACACATGCCAGGGTGCCTTCAGATCATGCTCCATCATCAGAAGAATCCACTAATGGGGACAAACCATCAAAAGTCCCACCTCCAAACTGCTCACACTGGGCACCAAGACTTCAATACCATATGTGAGTTTGTCAGGGGAAGGGGACAGCTTCCCGCTCAAAGTGCAGCCGGGGTGTATAATCCCAGAACATGTTCAAGGCCAAGTCATTGCAATGCTATGCAAGTTTCCATCCTGGAGAAAGGAAAAAAATTCCATCTTTTACCGAAAGTTTTCGTATCTCAATGTTCCAAAAGTCAGTATCGCTGTCAACTCGAGTAAACTTCTGGCAAAATGCAGCCACATGCGTCTGTCACAGAGAAGGCTTCCTCACAGACACCTTGACCACCTTTTCGTCACAGTCTGCGGTCGTCTGTCAAAATTCACCGCGCCTTATAAATATGGATAATGCCACTTCTCATAGTTTGTGCTAGGAGAGGGTATCAATGCTACAATTAATTAGTCTAATTTGCATCCAAGACTATACATAATTAATTTCTTCGTTAAAAGCTTTCAACATTTCTTTGCGGAAAGTGCAAAAGATCATTGATGAGGTTTGAAGAAGCAATTAGTGATAAAATATGTCAATGCTGGGCTTGGAGACAAGAGCAGGATGGCTCCGTGCCACTCAAAGCCAGGGTGATCCTGCCACTCCAAGATGTTTGTGTCTCATCATATGTGTCCTAGCTTGTCATTTTCAGGAAAGAGGATCTCCTCTAGTCTTCCTCCTCGAGCTGTTTGTCCCCATTATGTGGCAACTACAAGATGGCTAATCAGAAACACCTGACAGATGTATGCTTCCCTGCCGATCCTCTCAGCATTACGATGGGCAGAATGCTCAGAAAAATTCAGTCTATGTCCCCTGGTGCCACCATGATGATACTGATTATAAATGATAATCATGGCCATTTGCTGGGCACTGCCTAATTCTCGGACCCTGTCAAAACCTTCGTGCATATCATTTCATGTACTGCTTACAAAAGGATCTGAAGACACCATTATCGCAAATTCCAGTTGAGTAGATTAGATCAGAAATTGGCAGTGACCTGTGAACCAAAGCCAACCATTGTCATCCATTTAAATACACAACAGAGTCCAGCGTGGTGGCGCACGCCTTTAATCCCAGCACTGAGGAGGCAGAAGCAGGTGGATCTCTGTGAGTTCGAGGCTAGCCTGGTCTACAACATGAGTTCTGGGACAGCTAGAACTGTCAAAAAAACAAACAAAATAAATAAATACACAGCAGAGGGGCTAGGGATGTGGCTTAGTTGGTAGAGTATTTGCCTAGCATGCTTGAAGTCCTAGGTCAATTTCCAGCACCGCAAACTGGGCGTGGTTTGCATATCCTAAGGAAGTGAAGAAGGGGTGGCCAGAAGTTCAAGGTCACCCTCAGTTGTACAGTGAGTGACCAAATCCACTTATTATTGAAAGAGACAACTTCTCAAGCAGAAGAGTTGCCTTCAGCAACGTCCCAAGTCTGGGCTGGGGTTAGGGTAGCTGGCCAGAGAGGAGGAGATGGTCTAATATAAATCAGGGCCTCCCAACAGTTTTCCTAATTTGGAGAGATGTCTCCCATGTCTATGCTATTTTATGGTTATACACAGCATGCTATTCATAACAACTATCAGAAGTTATTCTTTGGGTTTTGTTTTTAAGACAAAGTCTCACTTTGTAACATAGACTGTCCTTGAACTCATGGCCCTTCTCCTGCCTCTGCCCCCGAATGTTGGAATGACAGGTAGCGGCCACATAGAAACTGGGGTATAGCATCTATCTGTCCTGCTGCTGCTGCTGCTGCTGCTGCACAGAATGCCGCCTTGGGGAGGGTGTCTTGGAACTGCCACACCCTCCAGCACCATCTCCGTCAGAAGAGGCCTGTGTCACCTGCTTTTTTTTCTCCGCGGCACACGGTGCTAGAGTACATGTTGTATGTGTATGTATTTGCAGTAAGTGGCTGTCAGTCTCTTCCTAGACCCTCCACGCATTTCCTGCCCTTGCAACAGGAGTCACGGCTAGTCAGCCACAAGGGCTCTGCCCTCGGAAGCAGACTGAGGCCATCGTCTCCAGGATAAGGTCATTCGTTAGGTGGGTTAGATCCCCTTTCCCTCTTTTTCTCCCAGCTTGCCCTTCTGCCTTCCACTGTGGATGTCACAGCAGCAAAGCTGTCACCACCACCCTCCAGAGTGACAAAAGAGACGTTCTGTTCCTCACAGATTGCCCAGTCTTGGGCGCTCTGTCACAGCAACACAAAGAAAAGCAAAAACAAAACCACATTGTACCTTGCTATATCTATATGCGAGGATTACGGCTGAGGTGGGGTGCTCAGGCCATGGACCACACATGGATTGGAAAGACTCCCAAAGCTGCCTTCTACAGAAGTTGTTGCTATCTCAGCAACATTTAGACTTTACTGTAATATGTATGATGTCCACTATCTGCGACTGCCTGCCGAGTTCATGCGCTCTTGCGCTGGACACAAGGCCTCTATCCTGGGCCTTCTTACTCTGTCCCCCAACAGAACTGGTAGCAAGGGAACCTTGACAAATATTTGCATTGAAAAAAGACCCCCCAGCTTGCATTTTGTAGCACAGAGGAATCACCTGGCTTCTGGCAGAACTCACCTGTCACAGCTGGGTCTTTAGGACTAGCACAGGACCCTGCACAACAGTGCCACTGCTGAATGAATGGATGCGCAGGGACAGGGGAGTAAACAGATGTGTGAGTAAATGGATGGATGGATGGGTGATGGATGGATGGATGATGGACACATGTATGGTGAGTGAGTGGTTGAATAGGTGAGTTTCTTCAAAGCACAGATATGACCTTGAGAACAAATGAAATGGAGACAGCTGCCAGGTTCAGGGCTTCCTGCAGCAGGAGGTTGGGGATAATCTCGGGAACCCTGCCATGAAGTAAAGACAAGCAAGAACTGGGAGGGGCAGGTGTGTGGCTCCAGTCTGCTGTGCCACTTTCCCAGAAGCCACAGTGATTTGACAGAGGGGATCTAGAGAACCCTCCATCCCTCCAGGCTCAGGAGAGGACAGCTCTGCCTCCTTCCTGGGTGAGGAGGGTCTGCGGTGGAAAGCCAGGCTTCGAGGAGGCAGCAACGATGGATGAGGCGTACATCTTGAACATTCAAGCTAGAGTTTGCTGTCTTCCTCTAGGACAGTGTTTCTCAATCTTGCTGTTGCTGCAACTTTATAGTGTCTCATACAGTATACTACTAACCATAAAATTATTTATGTTGCTACTTTATAACTCTAGTCTTGCTATCATCATGACTCACAATGTAAATATCTGTGTTTTCCAATGGTCTTCAGTCCCTGTGAAAGACCCACAGGTTGAGAACCACTGCTCTAGGGGTTGGAACAGACAGCCAATTGACACAGGAGTAAAGCTCTGGGGACAGACAGAGTGGGTAGCATCTCAGGCCTGCCTAACACCTGTCTGCATTTCAAGATGACAATCCCATTTGCCATCTCACATGTTGAACCCATTAGTTCTAGTTTCTTATTGGCTAATTCTTATATTTTGATTTAAACCATTTCTAGCAAGCTGTGTATCACCATGAGGCTGTGGCTTACCGGGTAATGTTCCAGTGCCTGCGTCAGGCAGGACTACATGGCTTCTCTCTGACTCTGCCCTCCTTTCTCCCAGCATTCTGTTTAGTTTTCCCCACCTAGCTCTGTTCCCCTATAACTCTGCTATAGGCCCAAAGCAGTTTTTTAATTCATTAATGGCAATCACAGCATACAGAGGGAAATCCTATATCACGTGTGTGTGTGTGTGTGTGTGTGTAGATTAAAAAGGGACTTATTGGGTTGGTTGACACAACAATCTGAACAGTTCAATAACTGGCCTTTGCACTATAGAGAAATTAAGAACACGATAGCTGCTCTGTCCATGAGAATAGATGCCTTAGAGGTACCAATCTAGATGCATTGAAAGCCTAGAGGAGCATCTTGTCTTCAGTTCACACCATGGGTCTTCAGTCTATACTATAAGGTCTTCAGTTTACACTATGAGGTCTTCAGTTCACACTATGAGGTCTTCAGTTCAAACTATGAAGCCTTCAATTCATACTATGAGGCCTTTAGTTCACACTATAAGGCCTTTAGTTCACACTATGAGGCCTTCAATTCATACATGAGGCCTTCAGTTCACACTATGAGGTCTTCAGTACACACTATGAGGTCTTCACACTATGAGGATGGAGAACATGGAGTGTGGTGTCAGTGAAGGAAGGTAGCAGACGGGTGCACTTGCTCTGGGAAAAGCAAAGGCCTTTTCCTCAGATCTTTGTCTGTCACCCCACATTCAGAGTAGATCTTCCTTAGTTAAAGCTCTCTGCAAATGTCCTCCCAGCCACACTCAGAGATGCTCCTCCAAATCAGGTCCACTTGACCACGAAGATTACCCATCTTACCCCATGTACTTTTTCAATTGCTTATCATTTCAGTATGAATGCTAGAATTTCTTTCAAAGTGTTGGTTATAATCTGATATCCCTTTACTTCCCTACTCAAATTGCCCCAGCTGAGACCACCTGGAGCTCCTTCACATTGGAGGTCCCCACTATTGGAGTTGGTAACTTGCCTAGGATTCCCTTGTTCTATGATCCCTGGCAGTTCTCACCATCAGCCTGGCTCCAGGTGTCTTTGCTGTCTCTAGGCCTCTCCTCTGGGGAAGCCAGGAGCCAAGACATGGCCTTCAGGCCTTTCCGATGTGGGCATGGCGATGTACTCCTTCACCAGGCCAGCCTGCATGTTCTAGGCTAAATGTGCTGACTGGTGATAACCAATCACTGCCCACCTGGGGCAAGCGTTGAGACCCACAAATAGGGGAGAACAGGAGAAGTGTGGTCTCCCTAAGGATGGTCCAGGCTTTGGAGGACAGACAAGTGTCTACCCACTGTCACCAAAGAGAATCCATACAGTGACCAGAACTGAGTTCTGAGCCAGTCTCCCTGGAGTCCCTCTTTGGAGAAAGTACTAGGTCATAAGTGACTCGGGACGATGACAAATTCCCAACATCCCGTGGGCGTTAATGAAATACTTTTAATCTTGTCCTTCAAAGCATCTGCTTGTCTCCTAATAGCTTCCAATTAAATGTCTTTTTATAAATTACTTCGCCGTCTTCGCACGTCTCCCCCCACCGCTCTCAGCCCAGCCCTCTCCAAATTGCCTCGCCATCCCCCTTCCTATTAAAAAAAATGGAAGGACATACAATTCATCTAATTAGTTACATTTGGATCATATGTGGCCATCACAGCCCACTGGTTGAATTTCACACACCATTAGGGAAGATACGGTGGAAATGTCACCGTTGACATCCCCCCACGCTCTGAAGATACTATTCAATTACAAAAAGGAATTATTTGGCTTTCTGTCATTGTGATATTCTAGCAATATGCTATTAACCTTTATTGATTTTTGCTTAAATATATTCAAGATGGGTACATTTTCGCAGATCTAATGTGCTAGTATTTAAACAGAAATATACCACTAAATGGATTTTCATTTTAAATGAAATTTGCTAAATGATTATAAATGAGGGAAGAGAAGATTCTGAACTTCGACAAGATCTGAGTGGTTCTAAGAAGAGAATTTTCTGCACTACCGAATGAGCTAGAGAGTTTGGGGAAGATCCTAAAGGGAATATGGCGGCTGGAGGGTGAGGTAGATGTTCTCAGAGCAGCCAGGCCGAAGAAGGATGAAGAAGTTGCTTCTGTGAGGTTTGAAATCAATCCAGGGACAGCTGACAGGCAGCAGCTGCAGAAGGCCATAGTATTAGTGTTCTTTAAATGCTGGATGTATAAGCATCCTTTAGATGCTAGGTCAGCCATGTTCATCTTGGGACCAAAGCACCTGAATGGGGCAATTCAAGGGAAGAAAGGTTTGTGTTGGGTCACGGCTTCAGAGAGTCTTGACCCATCGTGGCAGGGAAGGCATGGTAGGGCAGCTCAGTGCATAGCGGGAAGAGCCTGCTCACTTCATGATAGGACAGGAGGCAGAGGGGAAGTCAGATCCAGGAAGCTGGTGTGACATTCCAAGGCCCATCCTTATCCCTACTTCTGCTGGCTAGGGTCCACCTCTTAAAGGTACCACAACCTTCAAAATGCCACCACCAGCTGGGGCATAAGCATTCAAAACATGATGTGGTGGGTGTGTGTGTGTGTTTGTGCACGCGCACGTGCATGTGTGTGTATGTGAGGGGATATTCAAATTCAAATCACTTAGCAAGCACATGAACATTTGGGAGCCCGGAGAATCTGATATCCAGGGTCGGTCCTTCAGTCCTTCCTCCCGGGTCCCACGGAGCAGGAGAGAACTCAGTCATCAGGTGTGCCGGTGCTACTCAAGGCCCTCTGTGTTCACAATCTAATCGAACCCCGACAGTAACCTCAGAGAAGCTGAGTGACTTACCTAGAGTCAAACAGTTAATGGAAACGATGGAAATGAAGGTCAGGCTATCTGGAGCCCAGGGCTTGAGCGCTCTCGGCAAGCACGCTACCACAAAGCCAATTCCCCTTCCTCTTTGTTTTTTAAAGTCCCATCAGGGTCTCATTATGTTCCTCAGGCAAGTCTTGAAGTCTCTCTGTATCCCAGATAGACCTTGATCTGGAGGTCCTCCTGCTGTGGCCTCCTGAGTAACCAGGTGACAGGTGGTGCCATTAGGCTTAGCCGCCCCAGCCCTTTCTGCGGTTGTTTTTGTCTTGGTTCATCTCATCTTCTCTGGCTCTCACTGGATGTGTGCGTGCATGTGTGTATATGTTTGTCTCTTTTATGTTCCTAGCCCAAGTGATGCTTCAGGAGATAAAACGGCCTTTGACAGGTGACAAGACTGAGCGAATATCATGGCAGGTTTGGGGTGGTAATCTAGGAGACAGGAGGGAGGAGCCATGAGGCTTAGGAACCTCAGGGAAGCAAGGTCTCCCAGCCCCAGGTCTCCTAGGAGCCTTAAGATGACTGTTCTGACCATCAGTCACAGCTGCGCAGCTGAGTGACTTCAAGCCTGACACAAGTATAAAACACACACACATACCTTATGTACACAATACATAAACATATATACGCACACTTACACATGCATTCATACACATATACACATGCATGGCCATGCATACACAAATATACACAAACATACACACATACTCATGCACACACATACTCCTGCATGCACACACATGCACAAACATACATATATCCACATTTATGCACACACACATGTATATACATACACATACATACACATACTTTATGCTTTCAGGCTGCAAAAGGCATCCTTGGGGTTGTGGAGGAGGAGGGTGCAGATTTCAGGGTGAGCAATGAGGACCTTCAAGGGGAGGCCATGAAGCAGTCTGTGCTCTCTGCTCTGGGTCCTGCCTCTCCCTGGGCTCAGATCACCTGCTTCTTCCTTGTTCTGAGAGTCAAGCCCAGCCTGCCCCTTCTCAGGGCCATTGTTCTTGTTGTTCTACCTGAGAACTTTTCCCTTAAAACTCTAAGGTCCACTTCCTCATTAACCCCTGGCTCTTCTGGAAGACTGGCTACCCGGCCAGCCACACCAAGACAACCCCAGTAGCACACCCTTCTCATCTACAAACCCATTTTGTTCTCTTGGTGCACTTGTTGCTGTCTGAAGTTACCCTACAAGGCTCCGGGATGTAAGCTGTCACCCTGGAGACTGGGCTGTTACTTGCTCATCTGACTTTGCTCAGAATGTAAGCAAGCCGCCAGGGGCAGGGCTGCAGCCAAGCAGCTCACTGTTCTGTCACCAGACCCAAGACAGAGCCCGGCAGGAAGGGCCGACATGAGAGACATGCTGTCACTAGGGACACGCTGATAGGAAAGACACTGTCATGAGGGACACCAGGCCGCACCATGGAACATTTTGCAGGTGGGAAGTGCTGGGATCTTTGGAGGGTGGGGGATGGAGATGGCACTGTGCGGGTGCCTGGCTTCTGGTGACAACTGTAGGTGCTGGCAGAAACCTAGGTGACAGTTATCTGAGAGCACTGGACAGTGACCAGCAGCAAGGGGAGAGGACAGGGCTGTGGAAGAAACAAGGGCAGTGGATGCTCAGAACAGCAGGGAGTGACCTTCCCCTTAGGTACTGTCACTAGCCTGTGGTCTGAGGCTGGGAAGGAACAGTTAGTTTCACTGTGTCAAAGGACCAGGGGTTAAAGTTTGGAACAATCATAGTTGCCTGAGATCCTAAGGGGAGGGGCTGAGAGGGATAATAAACTTTGTCTGTCTCTAGCTGACCCTTGAAACCAGGCTCAGCACAGACCACAAGAAGTGCCTGGAGAAAAAGTGTCATGGAGGGCACCATGACAGGACCTTTAATACGATTCTGTGTGTGTGTGTGTGTGTGTGTGTGTGTCTGTGTGTCTGTGTGTCTGTGTGTCTGTGTGTGTCTGTGTGTGAGTCTGTAGGGGGGATAGAAAGAGAAAAAATTTGAGAACTTTGAAGGTCTTCCCTCCCCTCCCTCCTTCCCTCCCTCCCTTCCTCCCTCCCTCCCTTCCTTTGGAGTTCTGACTGTATCATGATTAATAAAAACCCAGAGACAGAAACTGAGTTCAACCTGAAGGTCAGAAAAGCAAAACAGCCAGTCACCGACTCTTATCTTTACCTCAGTCTGAAATGGTGATCCTGGAATCTCAGAATGAGACTGCCTGAGAGCTGTCTCCTTCTGTTTTATATTCCTCTCTAGGGCTGGGATTAAAGGCGTGCACCACAACTGCCCGGTTTCTATGGCAAAATACTGTGGCTACCAGGATTAAAGGTGGGTGTCCCCACTGCCTGGTCTGTAAGGCTGACCAGTGGGGCTGTTATACTCTCTGATCTTCAGGCAGGCTTTATTTATTAAAATACAAATGAAATATCACTATATCCTATTGTCCTGGAACTCGCTATGTAGACCCAACTGACCTTGAACTCACAGAGATCTTCCTGCCTTTGTCTCCCAAATGCTGGGATTAAAGGAGTGTACCACCATGCCCAGTTTATATACTGAATTTTTAAAAAATCACTCTGTCAACTTTGGGGAGAAAAGGTATCCTAATTTACTGTGTTGTATTAGCATAGTACAGAAATTGACAGACATCTTGGACTAGAAATGCTAGCTCATTCTTTACCCACCTGTTCAAGGGTAACACACTGTGCTTAATATGTAAAGTCTTACCTTTGTGGGTTTGATTACAGGAACTAATAAAGTATTCTATAAAAAATAACAATACATAAAAGTGGTAAAACTAAAGAACATAACAGATCCTTAAAATAAAGACTGAATTCCTCAGAGGAACACAACAGAACCCAGAACTCTACCAGATGACCCACTGAGTACTTTAAAAAGTGATGTGTGCCAGGTGGGACACGCCTTTAATCCCAGCACTCAAGAGGCAGAGGCAGGTGGATCTTTATGAGTTCTAGGCCAGCCTGGTCTACAGAACAAGTTCCAGGACAGCCAGGGACACACAGAGAAACCCTGTCTTGAAAAAAAAAACCAAACATCAATCAATCAATAAAAAAATAGTGATTTGACTCATACTTAAAAAGCAGCTGGTGAAGAAACTCCAGGATGGTCCATGGGTAGAGCGCTTACCTAGCAAGTGTCTCCAGGACCACATAAGCCTAGTGTGGTGTCACTTGCCTGGCATCCCAGCAGAATGTGAGGCTCTGCCTCAGAAGTGGATATGAGGTGAGCACAGGATGACCCAGAGCTGCCGTGACAAGCCACGGCTGTAGGGAAGCCGGCCATGTGTGTTAAGGCTGTACACGAGAGCATGGCTGAATGAAGATCAGAAACTCCACAGAAGAGAAGCAAGCTGGAATTCCAGAAGCTAAACAATGCTTGAACTTTTAAGGATCCAAGGGCAGAACTCTGCAAGACTTGGAGAGACCAACTCCCCTAAAACAGAGAGGCGCTATAGCCACAGGCATGCAGAGGACAACAGTGATGTGTGCTTCGCGCTGTGCAACCCTGACCCCAAAAGGAGAGAAAAGAGAATGTGGGCAGAAAGGGTGTTTAATAAATGATGAAAGATTGCAAACCTAGTTAAAAAAAAAGTGGCTGAAGATTAGTGCAGCCTAAGAAAGATGAAAACAAAAGGCAGAATGGTCCGTGCTTGTAAGACCAGTGCTTGGCAGGTTGAAGCAGGAAGATTGCCCTGAGTTTCAGGCCAGCTTGGGCTGGAGAATGAGACCATCTCAAAAGAAAGGAAGGAAGAAAATAAATAATACTTGGGCATACACTGTTTCTAAAAACAAGGGGCTGGCCTTGTGCTTAAGCATTGGTTGTCCTTCTAGAGGACCTGGGTTTGATTCCCAGAACCCACACAGTGGCTCACAACTGCCTGTAACTCCAGTTCTAGGGGATCTGATACCCTCTTCGTGCCTCCACCAGGCACAGACATGGTACCCAGATATTTGGGCAGTTAAAACACTCATACACATAAAATAATTATTTAATTAAAATAAAGACCTTGAGACAAATGAAAAACCCATCTGATATGTGCTGGGTATCAGTTGCATGCTGGTTACCAGTTGCATTCTGGGTACCTGTTGCATGCTGCCTACCAGTTGCTTGTAAGGTACCTGTTGCATGCTGGGTACCAGTTGTTTGTTAGGTACATGTTGCATACTGAGTACCCATTGCATTCTGGGTACCTGTTTCATACTGGGTACCAGTTGTTGTTAGATACATATTGCATGCTGGATACCCATTGCATTCTGGGTACCTGTTGTATGCTGGATACCCATTGCATGCCGGGTACCCGTTGCTTGCTAGACACCTGTTGCCTGCTAGGTGCACACTGCTGTGTCTCTGTAGGACGGACCCAGAAAGCAATGGAGTCACGTCTTGAGAATGCTGGAGTGGAGGAAGGGCTGTCCCAAAGTCCCACATCCCTAACAGACTGGGGATCCCTCAGGACAATGCCGCCTGTGAACCATGTTGGATGAAATGCAAAGTCATTTTGAGTGTAAATTCCTTAGGCCATTCCCAGCATTGTCCCTATGAACTCTCATGAGAACCCAATGAGAAAAAGCCCAGGATTATTCACAGGCTCACATAGGTTAACCAATCAGCTCGCCCCAGGCTACACACCTGGAGACTCCGGCTCTGGGACTGGAGCCCAGGCCTGGACTCGGGCTTGAGCCTATGACTTGTGCTCCAGGAGCTGTCTCAGCTTTCTGCTGTTTGGGGTGGGTAGGGGGTGGAAGCAGTTCTGTCACTGACATTTCTCACCTAGATGCAACAGCCTCTTTCTCTTGTCACTCCCAGGAGGTCCGGGCACCCCAGTGAGCAATGCAGTGGCCCAGGATGGGCTGTGTGTGCTCTTGTCAGCACATAGCAGGCTGGGCAGCCCTGAGTCAGAGTGGTGACTTCACAGCCCTCAGGGGAGGCAGGAGGAGCAGGTGGCTAGCCTGTAGGCCTCGCCCTGTCTGCAATTCCTAGGCAGAGCAAGTCTCAGGAGACCTAGGCCAGAAAGTATCAAATGTGGAGGGCCTTACTCGCCTGTCCCTTGCACCCTCCCCAGGGTCCCCGAGTGCTTTCTGGGGTGGAGGGAAGCCCGATTGAGTACGTTCCCCTTCTTAGTGTCTTAATATCCCATCCTGCTTTGTGCCTTCCCCACAGAACTCTAACTCATCCTCTTGCCTAGTTCACCTTCCTGCCAGGCTGCCCCAACCTCTGGAAAGTGTCTGTGTTCATCCTCGTCCTCGAGGGTTACGTCTGAAGACTGGAGCCAGGATGGAGGCGAAACCCTTGTGGGCTGCTGGGCGAGTGGAAGGCGAGGGTGAGGTAGAGAGTCCACCAAAGGCTGGTCCTGGTACACCCTTCATTGAACCACCGCTCCCTCCCCACTGCACCCTGAAATCAGTGTTCTGCAGTGGGCCCTGTGACATAGCGACTTCTGGTCTCTTGTGCAGTCTCCTCTGCTAGCGAGCCAAGGGTGATGGCTTCCTCTGCAGGGGCCATCGCCCTGCCTGGAACTGCTCTCAGGAAGGGTGCACTTCCCCGACTTCTGGCTAAACTGATGAACTTACGAGGACCTGGCCCCTGGTCTTAAGAGGGGAGCATTGTGGGATCACTCATAGCCCCAGGGACTCCCTGAATCAGGCTGAGTGTGAGTATCACTGGACTCCAGCTCTGCTTGGCCCTTTATCTTCCTATCTGCACCCTGTTCCTGTTGAAAGGGCTTCTCTTCATGGCAGCCCTCAGCGAACACTCGCTTGGCTCAGGCAACTTTCCTGAGGACAGTTCCTGTGTTCATCAGCGTCTTAGTTAGGGTTTCTATTGCTGTGATAAAAACACGTGGCCAAAAGCAACGTGGGGGAAGGAAAAAGGGTTTATTTTGCTTCCACTGCTACATCACAGTTCATCAAAAGAAGCCATGCAGGAACTCAAGGCAGGAACTGATTCAGAGGCCATGAAGGGGTGCCGCTCACTGGCTTGTTTCCCATGGCTTGCTCAACCTGCTTTCTTATAGAACCCAGAACCACCAGCCCAGGGATGGCCCTACCCACAGTGGGTTGGGCCCACCCACCCACCCACCCACCCACCCACCCACATTCATTTTAAACAGAAAATGCTTCCAGGTCAATCTTCTGGGAGCATTTTCTCAATTGAGAGCCCCTCTTCCTAAGTGACTCCAGCTTGTGTCAGGTTGACATGAAACTAACCAGGACACTCACCCTGTAGAGAAGCCTATATCCCTGTGACATGCCTGGCTTAGACTGCTTCCTCATCTGTGTGGTTCTGTCAGGGCAAGCTAACCTGCTGTGACAAGCAGAGACTGACGCTTGGGTGACAGCTCAGGACACAGAAACCTTTATTTATCGCCCATGTAACATATAAGACGTTTGTTCATGATGGCAGGCAGATCCACTTGGCACAATGACACAGGTTCCTGGTTCTACTGGGGACCACAAGAGAGGCTCTGGACTAGAGTGCCCATGTTTAGATAGTCTTTGTGCTTCCTTGGAGGGCAGTATGCAGAAGGGAAGGAAAAAGGCCTGTGACGGATGGCTACAGTCAGGCTGGGCCAGGCCACAGGCAAGGCGGAATGTCTGTTCCGACTAAGATGCCATGCACAGCGACAGCCCGGGATCCCATCTGGACCGAGTGTGATCAGCTGTGAGGACTGAAGCTGTTGGAGGTGCTTGGACCTCACACAGATGGGGACAATAGCCACAGTGAGAACCGACCCTTCCCCAGCCCACAGGGCAACAAAGGGACCGAGGGGGGGGCACGACAATGACTTGGTCAGGATGTCTGCCTCTGGGCATGTGTGTACTGGAGATATGGACCAATGACTACCTGCAGGGGGGACTTCAGGAAATCACCCTCTTGAGTGATGGAATGGGGTTAGTGTCCCCAGGGAAGTGGGGTACCGAAAACCCAATGCCTATGTTGGGGACACAGCTTCAAAACTAATTACCCCAAGTCTTAGGGGGCATCTCTGTCTCTTTTATCTTAAGACAAAAGCAAAAGCGAACAAATCAGAAATGTGGTTGGGCACGGTGGTGTTCACTTCTAATCCCAGCACTCGGGAGGCAGAGGCAGGGGGATCTCTGTGAGTTCAAGGCCAGCCTGTCCTACAGAGTGAGTTCCAGGACAGCCAGGGCTACATAATGAGATCAGAGAAAGAGAGAGAGGGGTAGAGGGGGAGGGAGAAAGAGAAAGAGAGAGAATTTTTTTTTTAATGTACACACATAAACCCCAGCATTCCTGTCTCTACTTTCTCATCTGCCCAGATGTGAGAACACAGCCTTAGGCTTCTACGGTCACAGCTGACTGTGTCTGCAGCACCCCCTGCCCTGCCTTCCCCACCATGAGGGACAGTACCCTCAAATTGATTCCTAAAACCTGAAAGGAAGCAGAAGCCCCTCTCCCACACCATACCCCAGGCCCCAGCTCCCCGGTCCCACAGAGAAATAGCCCCTACAGCAGGCTGAGTCCCAGGATACCTGGCTAAGGATTCCCTGGACATCTTGGCACCTGTACGCTTAGTTTCCGTATTTCTGGAGCACGGAGCGGCGTGGAGGACTGCACACTGCATGCTGCATTCTTCCTGCAGATGTCTTGTGCACCAGACCTCCCAGCACTGTCTGGATCAGTGCCTTGGCTCTTGTGACTTACACTGAGCAGATGTTCCCAGGTTTACGTGACCTCACTGAAGTCCATTCGTGCACGTTCGATTTGTTTCTGTAGATGACTTGCTACTACGTCACACTGCCGTGAACAGCTGGGTCTGAGGACATCTAAAGAGCCCTTTCTGGAAGAGTGTCTTGGCTGGATGGGGAGAAAGTTCTCGTGAGGCACCTATGGGGACAGAAGATATTGGCAAGCTCTGGGAAAGACGCTAACCTTACTATACCCGCCTCTTCACTGAGGTGCCTCTTCAAGAGCTTTTATCGTTTGTTTTTTTTTTTTTTTTTTTTTTTGAAACAGAGTCTCACTCTGTATCCCTAGCCAGCCTGGAACTCTCTGTGTAGACCAGTTGGCCTTAAACTCAAGGAGATCTCTCTGCCTTTGTCTCTCGAATGCTGACACTTGTGTGTGTGTGTGTGTGTGTGTGTGTGATATTATGTTCACAGAGGCAAAAGACGGCATCGGGTCACCTGGAGCTGGAGTTACAGGCAATTGTGAATTGCCCAATGTGGTTGCTGGGAACTGAACTCAGATCCTCTGCAAGAGCAACAAATGCTCTTAACCACTGAGCCATCTTTCCAGTCCCACTTTAAGAATTCAATTTGGATTCTGTGGCAATGTTGTTGATTGCCAACTTGACAGAATCTAGAACCTTCTGGATGCTGGGTCTCTAAGATGCCTGTGGCGATGATATTGGTTGGGGGGGGGATCCACCCACTGTGGGTGGCACCATTCCCTGACTGGGATCCTGGACTGTAACAGAGAAAGTGAACCTGAGCAACAGTATCCATGGCTCCTTTTGCTGAATGTACTTTGAATAGCGAGCCTCCTGCTCCCGCCTTCCCAGCCTGCCTCCATGCATCCCCTGCCCTGGGTACTGTATCCCTCTGGAACAGTCTCACTTGTATCTCACTCTTGCTAGGGTGCTTTATCACAGCAAAGCAAAGTAACTGAGATGGAGGCCAGAGCAGCTGCACCTCCAGACCCCACAGGGGGACAGGCGTGGCTTCATGTCCCCAAGAGACCTGCCTCCCCACGGACTGGCCTGGCTCATTGTTGGTGGATTCCTCATTCTGGACTCCAGTGTCCTCCACTGTGGGCTGGGAAGGTGGCACTGTCTGCCGCCTGGGCAGGTGGTGAAGGTCAGCTGGCTCAGCTACAGCACAGTGCCTGGCAGGGTCCAGGTGTGGCTGCCGGCGCTACCCCATGCTCCCTGTGATAGCAGTGACAGGGTCTGCTCAGTCTGGGTGCAAAGAAGGCATCTTCTGCTGGCCTGTGTTTCCCATGTGGGAGCACAAGTCTGCATGTGTGTGCGGAGGTCAGAGGTCAGCCTTGGGGTTTCTGAGACACTCTATTTTTGAGATAGGGTCTCCTACTCGTCTCAAACTCATCAAGTAGGCTAGGCTGGGGAGCACTGAACCCCCAGGAGCCACCAGGACTGGGGTTACAAGCACAAAAGTTTGAAAAATATATTATATTCTATTATTTATTTATTTGATTTTTTTTTTTTTGACAAAGACTCTCTATGTAGTCCTGGCTGCCCTCGACTTGTGGACCAGGTTGGTCTTGAACTCCCAGAGATGCAACTGCCTCTACCTTCCGGATGCTGGA
The DNA here is from genome assembly GCA_004026605.1 of Ondatra zibethicus. Classification (NCBI taxonomy): domain Eukaryota; kingdom Metazoa; phylum Chordata; class Mammalia; order Rodentia; family Cricetidae; genus Ondatra; species Ondatra zibethicus. The sequence continues at coordinate 53,238 of PVIU01002653.1, forward strand.
ATTAAAGGTGTGTGCCACCACACCCAACTATTATTATTATTTTTTTTAATGTAGGTTCTGGGTATCAAAATCAAGTCCTCATGTTTATATAACAAATACCTTGCTGACTGAGCCATATTCCCAGCTCCCTGTGTCATCTTTTAAAATCTACATTCACTTTCTGACGTGAGACTCATTAACATCAGAACATGGCTTGTTGGCACACGGAGGACAATGAGTCTGCTTAATGGTTCCCCTGGAACTCGCACATCCGTGGAGGGACCCAAGTCACTCCCACATCCACTTTCTCATCTCTGTGATGAAGGGCTCTCCCTGCAAATAAGCCCCACTTCAGGCTTCCAGCTGTGCTATGCTAGTCCTCTGGAGACAGCCCCCTTCCAGGGACCCATCCTGACAACCCAAGCCCTCTCCTCAGATCAACTGCAAGGTGGCTATGGTCTCCTGCACTTAAGGTAGCTCCTCCTACCAGCCTCCAGCCTGAGCCCTGTCAGTCATTTCTATTTCCTGCCATGCACAGTAGCACTTGGTGGACGAGCTGTCAACACTGCCTCATCTCTTCTTCTGACTGTGTGTGGCACCTGTGACATGTTTACAGATACTGGGTTGCTCAGTGAGAAGCTGACCCAGCTCCCACTTTCCCAGGGAGGCTGGACCTTAAAGAAGTCTCTTGACCCGGTGCTGACACTGTTTAAACCACATTTGTCTTCGGGCATGCATAGAAAAGTAGATGCCCAGTGAGCAAAGCTCTCACCTTGTAAGCAAGAGGAACCCACGGGAGAAACAGGGCCTTGTGGGTGGGGATGGTGTATGCCTTTAATCCCAGCACTCCTGAGGCAGAGGAAGGCTGGTCTCTATGAGTCTGTGTAGTAAGGTCCAGGCCATCCCATCCCATGTGCTGAGATCTTGTCTCAACCACAAAGCAAAACAAACAACAAAAAAACAAGGTATTGAGGCACCGTCTTATAAGCTCTGGGGATCTGGATGAGGGTTTTCACTGGCCAGCCAGTGTGGCAATAGTCATGGAGTTCCATGTCACACACACACACACACACACACACACACACACACTGATGTGTCCCGACACAGTACTGGGTAACAGAGGGAGTCCCAAGCAGTCTCACGCAGAGATCCGTGTTGCAGACTCATCTGGTCGAGGGGACTCAGGAGTTATGAATTGGGACCACATAGTGAAGAAACATTGAGACACTCAAGCCTGCTCTGAGAGGCACACCTCGGGTCCAACCACGTCCACACACACACAGCACAGACAGGAGAGTCCTGCTCCAGCCTGTGTTCTGCATTCTGAGAGGCCACAATACAAAACTAATAATTCTTTGAAAACATAATTTAAATAGCAACAAGTTGGCTTCCCCATTCCCCTCGGCCCTCATTAGACGTGCCTATTGGTCTATTGTTTCCATCTGTTTTCTCAAGACCAGCTCTGTCTGGCAGCAGAGCCACTAGCCAGACTTTTGTCAGCCGGATCAATCTCCTCTGCTCCCCACTTGAATCAATAATTACATTTTGATCCTGTCGCCCCACACTCTGCTGCCACCAGGACTGCTCTTTTGGTTTGAGTTAGATACTGGGTAAGCAGCAAAACTCCCTCCCTGCTCACGGTGGCTCATGCCTGCAATGCCAGAGGCAGAAGTATTCTGGGTCAGCCTCAGCTACATAGTGAATCTGAGGCTAGCCTGGGCTACATGAGATCCGGTCTTCAAAAGCCAATAAAAAGGCCCTGCTGTGCAAGACCAGAAGTCTCAGGCCCCACAGAGAAGCAGACTGGCTGGGAATATGGTCCAGGACGTTGTCTTTAAGCATCTTGATGATTCTGGTTCAAGCAGGGAGAAGGCTAGCTCAATCCCCCTGATAGGCAGGCACCCATAGACTGGCCTTCAAAGTAGTCCCCTTGGGTCCTTGCCCTGAGGATTCTCATCTGGCTGCCCTCTGTTTCCCTTGCTGTATTTACCAGGTCAACACCCTGACTTTGGCAAGGATGACGCCCGCTGAGGTATGTTCTCCTCTCTCTGGTTCATTTCTGGGTGTTGCCAACGGCCCTCAGGGGTCAGGCAGACATTCACTGCATGTGAACTTGGCACTGCCCTTGGCCAGTCACTGCCCCTGGCCAGGCACTTGGGATGTTGGTTTATTTAACCCTCCTAATAGCCTGCTGGGTTTGCCCACCATAAGCCTGCCTTACTGGTTAAAAGAGACCAAACTTGGTCAAACAGCAAGCCAGGCCTGTGTCCCAGAAGCACTAATGCTTGGCTGGGTACTCAGTCACCCATCTCTGAGACATCATGCTTGTGGAGAAGGAAGGAGGACTTCATCGGCTCACATTTCAGAGGTTTCTCTCCACTCTCACTTGGCCTGCTGATGTGGGCCTGTGGGGGTGCAATGCAGCATGCTACAGCGGGTGGCAGAAGAGGACTCATGGTGACGGGGCTGGGCAGTGGTGGGAGAGAAGAACAAGAGGAGAGAGAAAAAGAGGGAGATATAGAGGAGAGAAAAGAGAGATGTGGAAGGGAAAGAGAAAAAAGAGGAAGGGGGAGAGGGGAAAAAACAGGGAGAGAGAAGAAAGAGAAGAGAGAGAGAATGAGAGAGGAGAGACAAGAGAAAGAAGGCAGAGAGGAAAGAGGGAGACTTGGGGCAGGGGTCCTAATATCAGCACGTGGACCCCTGGGGAGGGAGCATTTAGACACTCTCTAAAGTTCACAGCTCTGGTCTGCCCTCACCAGAGCACTTCAGCTTAAAGAGCTGTTGGCTTTCATCTTGAGAGTAGCTCACTATTTACAGAGTGAGCATCTACAGTGGGCCAAGCGCACTTCCAGGGTGCATCACAGAACCCGGCCAGAACCTCTCGCCCTCATGGGGGTTCACGGTTAAACGAAGGGAGAAGGGCAAGACAGCACGCAGCAGCAGCAGAACAGCGTGGGAGGGAAATGATGGCTTCCCAAAACTGTCATGCAGGAAGCCAAAAGGCTGGTTGGGGCCCACGAGGTTGCTCAGTGACTAGAGGTCACTTGAGTGCAAACCTGACAGAGCTGGGTTCGATCGCTGGATCCTGCAAGATGGCGGGAAAGAACTGAGTCTTGAGAATTGTATGAAAACCTCTACATGTGCTCATACATAAAATGAGTAAATAAATGATCCTCGGTAAAAATGCTTCTAGAAGAGGTCTGGGGAGATGGCTCAGTGAATAAGAGCTCTGCCCTCCAAGCATGAGGACCCAAGTTCAAATCCTTAGCAACCGGGTAAAAAAGCTGGGTGTGACCAAATGTGCCCATATCCGCAGCACTGGAAGGTAGACGCAGGTGGATTCTGGGTGCTCACTGCCAGCCAGCTTATCCCCCAAATACTGCAAGCTCCAGGCCCCGTGAGAGAACCTGTCTCAAGGGAATAAGGTGGAGAGTGACAGGACACCTGATGTCCTCCTTGGGCCTCTGACCTCTGGCTGGGAAGGCACGTGCACCCACACACACTCACACACAGAGGGATCTTTGGGGAAGTGGTTGTGGAGGAGCCGTTTAGGCACAACCATGGAAGCCATGGGAAGAGACACCTGGCATAGCATCTGAAAGGCCCTGTGGTGTCAAAGAGTCAGGCCTGTTGGAGGACCTAGAGGAAGAGACTCTGCCTATAGAAGAGCCAGCAGAGCGAGGCGGCACAGAGTGCCGAAGGTCACAGCGACCTTCTCAAGGACAAGGTGAAGTCTGGGGTTAGTTCCAGGGTCAGAGTTTGAGCTTGGGATGAACAAGACTTTTTCATTCGTGGATTTCATTTTTGTAACAGTTATTAGGTTTTCAGAAAAACCGGGCAGAAGGCACAGGGCTCCCAAGCCCTATTTATAATTTGAAAAGAAAAACAGTATGTGTGTGTTTCTTCCTCCATCTGTGTGTGTGCACCTGTGTGTTTCTTCCTCTGTCTGTGTGTGTGCATGCATGTATGTGTGGTATGCACATGTGTTCAAATGTGTGTGTGAACACTCACGTGTATACACATGCATGGAGACCAGAGTCTGATGCCAGGTGTCTTCTTCATTCATTCCCCACCTTAGTTTTTGGGGCAGGGGCTCCCCCTGAACCCGGAGCTCACAGATTCTGCTAGACTGGCTGGCTAGTGAGTCCCAGCAATCCTCCTGTCTCTGCCTTCCCTGAACGGGTTACAAGTGTGCACCAGCAGGCCTGGCGCTTTAGGTGTTCTAGGGATCCAAACGCAGGTCCTCACACCTGTGTGGCAGGTCCTTTGCCCACCGAGCTAGCTCCACAGTCCCAGTTCTCACCATTAACATGCTGTGCCCCTTACGCTTAGCCTACCCTGTTCCTACTAACCAAGCCCATACTCTACATGTGAGGCTTAGCACATACACAGTGACAGACACATTCGCCCACAGCAGAGCGTAGTGGCATCTGGAGCGGCATCCACTGAGGCAGAAATCTTGAGTGAACACTTTGCTTTCCTCTAAGCTCAGCCATTTTTCCGAGACAGGGTCTTGCTATGCTGTTAGGCTAGCCAAGAACTTTCGACTGTTTCCCCTGAGCACTGGGACTGCGGGCATACACCACCCCGCCCTGTCTGCCCATTCTTAATTTTCTTTTTTGTTTTTTGAGACAGGATTTCTCTGTGTAGCTTTGGAGCCTGTCCTGAAACTTGCTCTGTAGACCAGGCTGGCCTTGAACTCATAGAGATCCACCTGCTTCCGCCTCCCAACTGCTGGGATTAAAAGAGTGTGCCACCACCGCCCGGCTCCATTCTTCTTTCTTTTAAAGATTTACTTGTTTTGTTGTTGCTTTTTTTGTTTGTTTGTTTTCTGTTTTTTGGTTTTTTGAGACAGGGTTTCTCTGTAGCTTTGGAGCCTGTCCTGCTCTTGTAGACCAAGCTGGCCTCGAACTCACAGAGATCCGCCTGCCTCTGCCTCCCAAGTGCTGGGATTAAAGGCGTGCGCCACCACCGCCCAGCTGTTGTTGCTTGTTTTATGTTGGTTTTGGTTTTTGGTTTTTGGAGCAGGGCTTCTCTGTGTAGCCCTGGTATCCTGAAACTCGATCTTTTGACGAGGCTGGCCTTGGACTCAGAGATATGCCTGCCTCTGCCTCTCAAGTGCTGGGACTAAAGTGTGTGCCACAACTGCCCAGTAGACTTATTTTCATTTTATGTGTTTGGGTGGTTTGCCTGCATGTGTGTCTGTGCACCATATGCACACCTGGAACCCTAGGTAACCCAAAGAGGCCACTGGGTCCCTGGAATGGAGTTACAGATGGATGTGAACCACCGTGGGGATGCTGGGAATGGAACCCTGGCTCTCTTTTGTAAAAAGTGCTCTCGAGCACTTGCTGAGCCAGCTCTCCAGCCCCCTGTCCATTCTTGATTGGGCCCTGAAGAGGCGGACACATGAGAAGGCCACCCCCGGTGCTTTGTGCTGGCTCTCTGAGCGATGGGCCTTCCCTCCACACGCTCCACTGTCTTCCAAAACCATCCTCTGGCTGGTCACCATCCGGTCCGTGGCACCAGACTTCCAGTCCTGTGTTCCCACTGCCTGGCCTCCTCTGAGTCCCAGGGAATGACAACACAGAGAGGCATAAAACACAAAGAGGCTCTCCGGAAGAAACTGTCCCCAAAGTCATTGCCACATTCAGCTGTAACACCCAGTCAGCTTTTCCACACTGCTCCCCAGCCCACGGTCGCGGCTGCGGAGCCTGGTACTTTGAAGATCCCTGTCACTCGGGAGGATGACTCAGAGCCGGGGCTGTGGCTTGTGGGTGTTTTCAGACAAGTCACCAGAAGCCTTGTATTGTCTGAAGGTCCTTTCAAGCACACCAGTAAATCAAACTTATCCACTGCTTGCCCTGGGGAGAATCATCGGGCCCTAGAGAAGACAGCGCACTCGGCACACAGATCCATCGCCAAGTCTCAGATCAAGAGCAGCTTGGGTGTGGGCCAGGCTTCTGCTTTTCTGCCACTAAATCCATTTTTTTTCCCCTCAAATGCTTGCCACCCAAGCTGGGAAGTGGGCATGAATAAACTGATTCTCAGACAACAGATCTGGGACACAGGACAGGGAAGACATCCTGGCAGTCTGGCTGGCCACGGAGACCCCACTCCTGGACCGCCAGCACCTCACAGCTTGGAGCCTGTTAAGACAATTGTGTGTATGATGGAGGGGCCTGTGCCACAGAAAACACGTAGTGGTCAGAGGACAACTTGAAGGAATCCGTTCTCTCCTTTCACAATGTGGTTTCTGGAGATGGACCTCAGGTCAGCAGGCTTGGAGGCAAGTGCTCTTACTGGCTGAGTTCTCTTGCTAGCTCTTTCCACCTTTTTTTCAGTGGACGGATTGACTCCTAAGCTGACTTAGTGAAAACATCTGTAGGATCCCAGTTAATGAGGCTCTGGAACAAAGTGGGAAATAACAAGTAAGATACCAATCCTGCCTGCTTTTCACACGCATGTGCCGACACACACGGGCATGCACGTGTGCCCGCACAGCAAGACACCAGCTAGGTGAGACTTGTCGGCAGGATTTATTTCTGATCTCAGCCCAGTGAGATTTTGAAACACAAATCTCATTGGTCCAACTGCATTAAAGGATCTTTATTTCTGGATTCTTCCAGAAAGACCTGAATAGAAAAAGCTTCCTAGGGCTTGTGAGACAGCTGAGTGGATTAAGTGCTTGCCCTGAAACCTAAGTTCGACCACCAGAACCTACTTAAAGGAGGAAGGAGAGGAGCGTTAGTTAGCACAGAGCTGTTCCCTGGTCTCTGTTTCTATGCTGTGACACACGCTACCCACACAGGCAATAATAATAAATCAAAAATTTAAAAACCTTTATAAAACGTTGCTGCCCTAGTTCACTTTCTGCTGCTGTAATGAAGACCATGGCCAAAAGTAGCCTGGAGAGGAAAGGGTTTATTTGGCTTCCATGTACTGATCACAGTCTGTCTGGAGGGAACTCAAGCAGGGCAGGCACCTGGAGGCGTGGTGCAGAGGCCATTCTTCCTGGTTCCTGGCTTGCTCCGCAGGACTTGCTCAGCATACTCTCTTACAGCACTCAGGACCACCTGCCTAGGGATGGCCCCACCCCCAGTGAGCTGGGTCCTCCCACATCAAGAGAACATGGTGGCACAGACTTGCCACAGGCCAATCTGATGGAGGCCTTTTCTCAGTTGAGACATCTTCCCGGATGACTCTCGCTTGTATTGAGCTGACAGCAAACTCATCACCACAGTGTCTTGCCAGAGCTGGGCATGGGGGTGCACGCCGTAATCTCAATGGTTGCATCATTTGAGGGTTGGAGACAGGAGAATTCTAAATCCAGTGCTAGGCTGGGATACATAGAGTCTGTCTCAAAACAGGAGGCGAGGAAGGCAGGCTTCATCCAGACCACCTCCTACGTGTGAGTGGGACTCTCTTGCCTACTCTGCACTCCACACAGGGAGGACACTGTTGAGCCCTGTGGACAGCTGCTGCTCTTTCTTCCATGCTCCTCAACCCTGTCTCTCTGAGGCAGTTCCTTTTAAAGAGATATTCTCCCTTCCTAGCTCCTAGGACTGACATGTGATAGCATCCCTGGGGAGGAAGCTGATCATTCCATGAGGAAAAAAAAAAAACCTAAAAAGCTTGAATCTCCCCAAAGCCTTCTTTCAGTTAAATAAAATTAGTAACCTAATATTAAATGTAACACAATGCTAAATGTAATTAAATGTAATAGATACTAACATGAGGAATCCAGACAGACACCAACCACATGGAATAGAATCTTACAACATGAGCTATATTGTTATTGCCTGTTTCCTCCTTTAATCGGATACCCGCCCTCCCCCCACCCCCGCCCACCCCGCATGCACACTTGGTGTCTGTGCTTGCTGGGCTGTAAGGGTGTAAGAGGGAGCCCTTCAGAAATCCTACACTACCCATTCACCGCTGGTAGTAGATTTTGTCCGCTGGGGAATTTTGATTTATCTGGAAATGATTTTTTTTGTCATAGGTGGGGACACAGGCAGAGGAGAGAGGGCAGTGGACATAGCAAACGTCCTCTGTCCCAGAACAGCTCCTCTACCCACAGAAAGAACACGGCACTCTGTACACAGGGAGCGTGAGCTGAGAACCCCTGTTCCAGAACAAACTAAAACGACCATTCCAAAACCCACTGTAGGGGCTGGAGAGATGGCTCAGTGGTTAAGGGCACTGGCTGCTCTTCCAGAGGACCAGGGTTCAATTCCCAGCACCCACATAGCATCTCACAGCTGTCTGTGATTCCAGTTCCAGGGAACCTGACATCCATGACAAGACACCAATGCACATTTAAAAACAAAAACAAACAAAAAAGAAAGAAAGAGAAAGAAAGGAAGGAAGGAAGGAAGGAAGGAAGGAAGGAAGGAAGGAAGGAAGAAAGAAAGAAAGAAAGAAAGAAAGAAAGAAAGAAAGAAAGAAAGAAAGAAAGAAAAGCCCACTGGAGCAGGCAGTTATTCTGCTAGCCTGCAGGATTCCTGGAAATTCAAAGCTTTCCATGGCTCTCAAAAGACCTCAGCATGCACTGCTCACTAAAGCAAATAGAACCCCAGCTCTGCCTGATTCCTCCACAGACACAGGATGCATACCCACAGTCCTTTGTGCCTCAGTTCTCCTTCAGAACCCCAACTAGGGACAGCCATTTTGTCACAACCATACTTCAGATGACTCTTCTGTAATGGACAGTTTTGGAGGATGCTGACATCACCAGCGGCCATTGTAACAGAGGCTCGTAGGGCACGGTGCTGTCCCAGAATAGAGCCAGTTCCAGGAGTCAACGTGCGGTTCTGTCATTTGACCACCACGGAGTTGGCAGTTGCCAATCGAGCCATCTTCAGGTGAGGCCAATGAAGTGCGTAATGTTGCTGGCTGACATCCCTGGGGCCACGGCAGTCACAGAGACAGAAGCTGGAAAGGTGGGGGGGGGGCATTGGGGGAGGAAACTTCAGTTGCAAGATGAAAGGTGGACATTCTGAGGCCAGCAATGGAGAAGTGCTTCATGGTCATAGCAGGGTCACTGGGATAGAAAGTGCATGTCCGGTGTGCTTCACAACCAACAGTTTTATGAACTCAAACCAACTTTGGAGCTGTGTGTGACCTCAGGCTGGCAATGAAGGACACTCCCCAGCAAGACACAGGCATTCGTGTTCTTTTCTGGATAGCCTTAGGCTTCTGGGCCTGCTCTGAGGGGACTATGACAGTGGCATTTCCAGGGGTGGAAGAAGTCCTTGTGCACATTAGCCTGGAAACTAAGGCCATGTGGAGTCAGTATAGGAATGCCCAGTGGCTCTCTCTCTCTAACTCTCTCCTCTCCTTCTCTCTCTTATTTTTCTTCCTTCTTTCATTTTTCCTCTTGCCTCCCTCCTTCCCTCCTCCCTTTGGTTCCTAGGGATGAAACCCAGGGACACTAGGTACACTAAGCTCAGAGCTGGGTCTCAGTACCCTCACTTCCCAGGGGCCACTTTAGTAGGGAACACGCTGGGCCATGTAAACAGGAGGCCAGCCAGGGAGATGACTGCATGCACTTCCTATGTGGGCCTTGTAGATTCCACCAGTCCAAGGCCTCTGGACAGGACGTGGTGGCAATGAAAGAGGAAGTCACAAGTCATGTCCTAGGGGCAGTCTTCACCTGGGGACTGCACCTCAGGGTGCTTAGACTTGGGGACCTCTCCAAGCAGCAGGGAAAGAAAGGAGGGTGCAGACTGCCCCTGCTAAGGCACAGCCAGTTAGTTGGGTAGAAGAAGAGGGGAAAGAAGAGGGAGGGCAGGTCAGCTAAGGGTCCTTAGAGGTTCCAAGGGGGACAGTAGAGATTAACCCCAGCCCAGCACATGGAGCCCTGCCCCTCCCCAGCACCTGTGCAGTTACTAGCTGATGCCGGTGGGAGAGCATTGTCTTCAGTGAGGTCGCTGCAGGCTCCTGTAAACAACCAAACCCTGAGTGAACTCACTGGGTCTCTCTCTCTCTCTCACACACACATACACACACACACACACACACACACACATGACAGGGGGGTTGGGGGCTGGTGAGGAGGAAAGGAGTGGAAGGGGGAGGGAGACATGAGAGGGTAATGAGGTAAATATGATCAAATGCATGGACATGTATGAAAATGCCATAATTAGGGCTATTATTGTGTATAATTAATATGGTCATCAAAATATATTTTTAAAAAAGTTCCAGATGCCTTTTTTGTACAATCATCCAGCCCAAGCTTTGAAGTGTATATTTCAATATAAAGACAAATGGAGCCCTTACAGTTACTAAATGGAGGGGGGGCTAATCTGGCTCTACAGGAAGCCTTCCTATGGACAGGACACAGAAGGTAGGGGTGAGGGACACTCCCTGTTACCTGCACTGGCTGAAGCCTTGCAGCTGGCAGTGACTTTGACCTTCTATTCCTGGAGAGTCTGTGACACTGTGACTGGGTTTGAGGAAGAAGCCCTGATGACAGTGACTTGTGTAGACACTTTAGGAAATCCTGGCATGTTGCATGCACAGTAAGAAGTCCCATAAAAGCCAGGTGGTGTTGCACACCTTTAATCCTAGCTCTTGGGAGGCAGAGGCAGACAGATCTCTGCATTCAACCAGCCTGGTCTACAGAGCGAGTTTCAGAACAACCAGAACTACACAGAGAAACCCTGTGTCAAATAACAAACAAACAAAAGAGGAAGTCCCATATAGATCAGTGCTCCATCATGTGATATGGGTTAATTGAGGCTCAGAAAGGCCAAAGAGGCAGGAACAGGAAACCTTCCCAGTGTGTGGGATTCTAAAGTCAGTCCCTGGGAGAATGTGTGAGTGCCCTGGAGACTGACCAGGTGCCCCAACAGGCTATCCAGGCCATGCGCTCGGAGGGGGCAGGGTGGCCAGAGCATCCCCAGCATCAGAGCATTGAGTCTTTGAGAACTTGCAGATGCCACTTGGAGGCTCCAGCCCTCTGCTCCTGAAAACTTGGGTGTGTAATTTAAGTCTTATTAAATAATGAATCTGGGTCAGTGGTAATTTATAGATTACTCTCATTAACTGGATAAGAATAATCACCAACTCAACAGTGAGTCATAACAGCAATTAAAGGAGGGGGGATAGAGCCTAGCGCTGGGTGGGGTGTGAGGACATGTCTCCAATTATTTCCCAAAGATCCCGGAGATAGGCGAAGAGCAACATGAACGTTGCCCGAGACTTTCTTTTTCTCTCTTTAGTTTTTAAGCCTGTCAGGAGAAATTTAATCCATATGTTCAGAATTTGTTTACATAGAAGCCATCAAAACAGTGTTCGCCAGAAGCATTTGAAGCCTAAGAACACTTCAGCCTTCTTTGTTCTGGGCCTTTGGTCTTTGCACGAGGGAGTTGTCTTATGCCAGATGCCAAGGGGCCGTTCCCACAGGAATACTGTCTTGGCACCCTATCCCACCTTGCTCCTGCCCTCTGCCCCTTTGAGGGGTGGGAGGTGGGAGGCTGCCTGTCTCAACCTTGGGAACCCCTCAAAGGCTGGGAAGTCATCCCGGAAGAGCTAGTCTACCCAGAAAGGACGAGAGAGGCCAGCCTTACACAGAAGGGTGGTGGCTTGGCTCTCTGGGCACGGAGTGTGTGCCAGATGTGCCGCTGCCGCCACAGCTTCCTGAGACAGGCATGTCCAGCATCCCCACTGCATGGATAGGGCAAACTGAGACCAGTGGAGACTACAGGTGTTGCCCACGTGTACCAAGCAGAGGAGCTGAACTCTAGACTTGAACACTTCAGACACAGAACCTAAAGTCTGGAGAGCCTGCACGGGAGGCTGAGTGAATAGGAGTGCTGGGTACGAAATGCTTCAGGCTTGACTGGTTGTGGCTCACATGGACAGGTAACCAACAAAGAGTTGAGGCCACACCCTGGACTACATCCCTTTTTCTCCTTTTGCCCTTCCTCAGTCCTTCCCATATTTACAGATTTAAACACGTCAGGACGGCAGTCTAGCTGGTACAGTGTTTGCCTGGTATGGGCAAAGTCCTGTGTTCAGTCCTCAGCCTATGATCCCAACACATGTAAGGTGGAGGCAGGAGGATTAGAAGTTCAAAGACATCCTTGACCTAATATGAGGTAAGCCTGGGCAACACGAGACCCTCTCTCAAACAAACAGGTGGCTTTCCTAGGACTGACTGGTCTTAGAAATGCCTTTCTTTTCAGTAGATATTGAAACTTTGTGTCCACACATTGACAGTTGTAAGGCATGTATAACCTGCATTTAGCTGACTTACTCATCACCAAAGGTGTTTTCTTGATGTCCCTCTGTGGCTACAGAGTACCCCAGTCATGGGATTTCCCGAATGCCAAAGGGATGTCACCTCAAGTGGTACTGTCACTGGACCCATGAGTGACATATCAGAGTCTCCACATTTTTCTGCATATTCAGGACAGAGGGACCATTGGGCATAAGACCTGAGCCATGTGTATTGGCCTCACTTTCAACTCTAGCCCAGGGCTTCACTGAAGTCTCCCAGGCCGCAGCAACCAAACCCTTGCCAAGTGGCAGACATACCCAGAGCTCAAACCTGTGTTCACTCACACCAACATCTCCTGTGGACATTCCCCTCAGACCTCCCCTGAGAGGTGGAGGATTGCAGATCGTGTGGTGTGGATCCCACCACAGTGTCCCTGTGGTCAGAGTGGGAGGCTGAGGAGAGCTGCTATGTCCGTGTTTGTGACCAAAGTAGGGGGCTTGAAGCCACAGAAGCCCAGAATCAGGGACCCCTCTGCCTTTCTCCCAGGGTGTGTGTGTGTGTGTGTGTGGCTTCTTCTATGTATACTCTGTTCTTCCTGTCACAACACCTCCCTGAGTCCTCTCCACTGCTTCTTTTCTTTGGTGAGGGCACTGGGACACTTGAGAAGATCTGTGCTCTCAAAATGCAGCATGGGGTGGGGCAGTTGGATGTGTCCCCTGGAGGGATATGACTTCACTGCTATTCCAACAGAGACCTCGTGGGGAAGGGGCCCGGTTCAGCTGAGAGAAGATGAGGTAGAAGTTGTGGGCAGGAGAGTAGGATGGAAGTGAGGTCCAGAAGACCTCAAAAGCAGCCCATGAGAAACAAAATGGCTGGCAAAGAGGAAGGCTGGGAAGCCCCTGCTGAGGCCAGCTAGAACTAGTCAGGGCCACTGATTCAGAGCAGAGAGAATCTGGAAGGAAACTGTGGCTCCTTATGACACTAACACACACCCCTGGGTGGAGGCAGGTGGTGAGTGAAGGTGTGTGTCGAATTGTAAGTGACAGAGCCAAAACCCGGTGCCCTGCAAAGGAGCCTCCTATGCAAATGAGTCTCTTATGCAAAAGAGGCTTCTATGCAAATGAGCCTCTCTTCCCAAAGTTCTGTTCTCTAGCCTTCAAACTTGTCCTGGATTCTAGCTGCTCCCTCCTTTGAAGCCTGTCTTTTCCTAATTAACTGTCAGTGCTTCTACCACTACCCGTGTCTCTGGACTCCCTCCAGAGCTGTCTACAGAACCCCTGCCCCCCATATTCACAGGTATCAGAGGGACTGGCATCACCTCACTGTCCCTACTCCTCCCCCACTCTGCTGAACTAACAGTAGTATGAGCTAAGTTGGCTTTGATACCACTCTGTCAATTGGTGGTCATTGTCCTGGGGAGGCTCAGGTGGCAGTTGCCATCTGCCATGGCTGCCCCTACTGTGGCAGCACCGACTTCCTCTGGCCAGGGTTTTAGGTTCCTAGGTTCTGTCTGAAAATGTCAACCAGACCTGAGTCAACAGGGCCTCAGGATGTGGCTCAGCCTGATTGTCCCTGTTCACCCTGCTGTGTGACCAACACACCACCCCAGGACTGACTGTCCCTACCCAACCTGACCAACACACCACCCCAGGGCTGACTGTCCCTACCTAACCTGACCAACACACTGCTCCAGGGCTGACTGTCTCTACCCAACCTGACCAACACACCACCCCAGGGCTGACTGTCCCTACCCAACCTGACCAACACACCCTAGGCCAGGATGTTCACCTCTCCTCCCCTAGGGCAGCCCAGGAGATAGGAAGTTCACAGTCTGTGTGCATCTAAAGAAAAGGTACCCTAAGTGAGGTGAGGTCACTACCTGGAGCTAGGAAAGAAGGCCAATCCACCCAGTTGTTTCCAACCGGGTCCTATAGTCACCACCACAACCCTCACTGCCTCCCCATGCATCCCTGCTGCTCCAGGGAACACCTGGCACTCAAGGAGATGCATCAGCAACCTTCAATTACATGGACCACTGCTGGCCCCCAGAAGGTCCAACCCATTCTTCAGACTGCCCCGAACTAGACAACATTCCACAATATAGTCACCCTGTCCAAAAACAGAGGCAGTGTGTGGATATGTTTAAGTTTTAAAGAAATTTTGTAAATGGATTGTTATTTAGACAAAAGGGTGAGGTGCTGTGGGAACTCCTTCAGCCAGTATCCTTAAGATACTGGCCCACTTTGGGCATGGTCTCATGTACTATAAATGCAGACAAAAAGCGTGTGTGGGCCTCTTGGCTGCTGGATTTGGTTCCAGTGCACGCAGAAAGTTGAGGGGCGGTGCATCGGTATGAGGGTGGCCCTCAAGGGGGAAAATGATGGTCCTGGGTATGACCGCATCCTCTCCATATGAATGCCTGGGAAAGCCTCATCTTTCCAAAATCCAGAGTCTGAAGTGGCTATGATAGGGACCATGAAGAAATGGTTAAAATGTACACACACACTCATGTGCACACACTTGTTCATTCACACTTATCTTGGGACACATTGGCTTAGAAAGTCATCTATTCACACGGACCCTGTACAAGTGTGTGGCTGTCTATTTAGCCAAAGCATGAGGCTTTTGTGGGAGGGTAGAGGCAAATCTTATTCTGGGTGAGCCAGAGAGTCAAGTGTGGAGAAAGCAGGTGAATGAAAGAATTAATTAATGACATTAAAGGGAAGAGAAAAAGTATGAATGGACATTTAATAATCAAAGGCACAGAAAGAGCCTCTTGAAGCACAATGATGAAGACTGAAATCATAAGGACAATTTTAACCACTTAAAAGTTGACTTCTAAGGGGCTGGAGAGATGGTCAGAGATTAAGAGCACTGGCTGCTCTTCCATAGGTCCTGAGTTCAATTCCCAGCAACCACATGATGGCTCATAACCATCTATAATGAGATATAGTGTCCTCTTCTGGCATGCAGGTGTACATGCAGGCAGATACTGTATACGTAATAAATAAATAAATCAATAATAATAAAAGTTAACTTCTAGAGAGCAAGTAAGAAGCCATACATAAGTTGAGAGATAATAAGCCTGGGAAAATTAGAGAATCTGTGTGAAAGGTGACAGACATATGGTGTAGAACCTCAATATATAAAGAATGATTGATGATTGGTAGGGAAAAAATTCAATCATACTAATAGGGTATTGCTGTGGGAGAATGCTCTTGTACCCTGTAAAGATTTGTCACTCATATTGGTTTAATAAAATGCTAATTGGCCAGTAGCCAGGCAGGAAGTATAGGTGGGGCAACCAGACTAGGAGAATTCTGGGAAGAGGAAAGGCAGAGACGCAGTCATCACCCAGAATCAGAGGAAGCAAGATGTGAATGCCTCACTGAGAAAAGGTACCAAGCCACGTGGCTAAACATAGATAAGAATTATGGGTTAATTTAAGTTGTAAGAGCTAGCTAATAATAAGCCTAAGCAATAGGCCAAACAGTTTATAATTAATATAAGCCTCTGTGTGTTTATTTGGGACCAAAGGGCTGTGGGACCAGGAGGGACAGAAACTTCTGTCTTCAGGATATAAGCAGAAAGCTGGACATGTTGGTGCATTCCTTCAGTCCCAGCACTCGGGAGGCAGAGGCTGGTGGATGTTTGAGCTGGAGGCCAGCAGGGAACCATGACGGCTCAACACTGCACCACACTGCTGAGCTCTGGTGCCAGGAGTGGAGATGCTTATCCCCCTATGCCAGTGTCCCTCACTGCTCAAGCCCAGTCAGTGCCCAAGGGTACTGGCGTTTGCATGCCAGTAGTTCAACAGCAAGACAGGAAGCTGAAGCTGCGACAGACAGGTGAGGTTAAAGGAGCAGGGCTGGTGGTGGGAGTCATTTGTCACTGGAGGACCCCAGCCTGGGTGTCAGGTGTCTCTGCTGCCAGCAGGGGAAGAGTCACCAAAGCTTTCCAAGCTGACCAGCATTTCCCAATAAAAGAGGTTCCGGGCAAGGAAAACAAACTCTTAGGTACACCAGTAGAGAGACCACGTGATATCAGAGGGACTTCAGCCCCTGTCTCCTCAGAGAGTAACCCTGTGGTGAAGGGGATGGTTTGGGACCCAGCCATGCATAGGCATCCTGGCTAGGCTACGTGTGTGTGTGTGTGTGTGTGTGTGTGTGTGTGTGTGTGTGTGTGTGAGAGAGAGAGAGAGAGACAGAGAGACAGAGAGAGACAGAGAGAGACAGAGAAAGACAGACAGACAGGCAGAGACAGAGAGATCCAGAGTCTTGCTCAGCTCCATTTCTAGGCATCACCTGTGTAACTGGAATATAGAGACATCTGCCTGTATTAGCAAATGAACTACCCACAGTAGCTGAACTAGGGAACACAGGGGTAAGGAAAGTGGGGAGTGTGTGTACACAGTGGGGTTTCTTTCAGGCACAAAAAGATTATGCCATTTGCCGAACAGTGGACTCAATAGCGATAACCGTGTTAAGTGAATTAAGCTGATTTCAGAAAGACAAATATCAATTTTCTTTTATATATGGTTCCTACATTTTAATCACATTTAGTTTAATTTGACTGTTTGACAAATACATAGATATATAGATAAATGGATAGATGCAAAATTCAGCAGAGCTATCTGGGGGGACCAAGGGGAGGAAGAGGGACAAGGAAAGGGAGAGAGGGGTTACAAGGTGGGCCATGCTCAATATATAATTCAAGCATGCACAAAAGCTTTAAAAAATTGATGAAACAGGGGCTGGAGTGTTGGTTCAGAAGTTAAGAACACTTGCTGCTCTCCCAGAGGACCCAGGTCCAGTTCCAAGCACCCACATGGTGGCTCACGACCATTGGTAACTCCAGTTCCAGGGGATCTGACACCCTCTTCTAGCTTCCACAGGCAACTGGCACAAACATGGAGCACAGCTGGTGTAGGAGGCCCTTCTGTCTATGTGTTGCTTTCATTGGTTAATAAAGGAACTGCTTTGGGCCTATAGCAGAGCTATAGAGGAACAGATCTAGGTGGGGAAAACTAAAAGGAATGCTGGGAGAAAGAAGGCAGAGGAAGAAGTCATGGAGCTGCCCGAGACATGCTGGGAATTTTACCCAGTAAGTCACTGCCATGTAGCAATACACAGACTAATATAGATATGTTAAATTAAGATGTAAGAGTTAGCCAATAAGGAGTTAGAGCTAATGGGCCAAGCAGTGTTCTAAATAATACAGTTTCTCTGTGGTTATTTTGGTTCTAGGCATCCGGGACAAACAATCAGTTCTCTTTCCATGTAACACATAGCCATACCTACAGGCAAAGCATTTATAAATATAAAATAAAATTTAAAAATATTAAAAGAAGTCAACAAAACAAACAAACAAGGCACTGTCTAGTAGGTTGAGTGAGGTCAGGTGGCTTCTGGGGATCTGTGACACTCACTGGGACACAGGCAGAGAGAAGACTCACAGCCCAGGCCCAGGTTCTAGGCTTGCACTGGGGGTGAAATCTTGGGTTAGTCACACAATTGCTTCTGGAGACTGATGCCTCTGAGTTAGGCCTGTCAGCAGCTGGATCTGACTTTCTGGAATGTTCTCAGGACGGTTATAAAGTTGAGCTTCTTAAACCCTACAAGCCAGGTTGTCCTTTATTGACACTCCAAGCCACGTGGTCCTTTATCCCTGTTCTGGCAATAGGAGGTGCTGGCAGAGCCCCTACCTCCTGCTCTCTACCTGTGGGTGCAGAGACTGGGCTGTGTTGCTCAGTTCTGACAATCAGAGGGCTCTGGAATGTTGCTGTGTGATCCTTAATGCTTCCCTTCAGGGTCAGTTCTTTCAGGAAGCCTCATATGAGAAAGTAAACACCTCCACCCTTGGAGAATGTGCACTTGTCCACCAGTGTGACACACCATACACCAGGTAGCCACAGACTGAAGTCACATCTCTGGTACCAGTTTGATCTATAAGCTACCTGTGGCTGTTTGAAAGAAAATGGCCCCCAAAGGGAGTGGCACTATCAGGTGTGACTTTGTTGGAATAGGTGTGGCCTTGTCGGAGGAAGTGTGTCACTGTAGAGGTGGGATTTGAGGTCTCATATATGTTCAAGCCACACCCAGTGTCTCAGTTCATTTCCTGTTGCCTGCAAGATATAGAACTCTCAGCTCCTCCTCCAGCACCATGTCTGCCTATACACCACCATGTCTGCCTGTAGGCCACCATGTTTCCTGCCACAATAATAGACTGAACTTCTGAACTGTAAACCAGCCCCAATTAAATGTCTTAATTTTATTAATTTATTAAGATAAGCTAGCTAAGAAAGACACTACCTTTACATCTCTCCTGGTGAGCCAATGACAGATACTCAAATATCGAGTCAAAACTCCAGCTTTCTGGGTTCTCCTAAAAGGGGGAACCATCTGGTCTCACTGCGCCTGCACCTTGACACAGAACAACCAAAGAGAACACAGTCACATCTACCTCTTCAGATGGGCCCAGGCTTCCTGTTTGTCACTGACCCCACTGTGCTACTGTGGATGCCCAGAAGTTGGAAGGCTGGAATAACACCGTTTGCACCCAGACAGGCCTCAAACTAGCAATCGTCTTCTGGCCTCAGCTTCCTCAGTGCTGGGGCCACAGGCATGCACTACCCTCCTTGGCCTCCTAGAACATTCTCATATTTACACAACCTTACCTGCTGCTGAGGGGCTCTCAGCTTCTAACTCATAATCAAAGGTGTCTTCATATCCATGTCTATGCACGTGTATGCAAGTATATACACATGTACACACCTGTGTATACACAAATAAACTTATGTACAAACATATGCACAAATAACACATGCACACACATATGTGTAAGTTCACACATGAAGCACCTTTTATACCCCTGCATGCATGCACACAGCTATAGCACAAACACAGGCCCCTACATCTCACCTCTACCTCATCTTGCACACCTGGCCTTGAGGTGCTGTCCTTTGAAGCACACCTCCCGCCCTCCCCCGCAGGGCTCTATGAGTGTCATGGTAGACTGATGGATGGGCAAGCTCAGCTTTCCCAAACTACCGCATGTGTTTATTATGACGATGAGTGTGGGCCCGGCCGCTTCTGGCTTGTGTAAGTGTCAACTGGTGACAACATGTGCTCTACAGAAGGCAGATGTCAAGGGGGCAGCAGAATGGCCCACCGCACTGTGAGGACCACCCAGGGGCACTGTTCATGTAGGCTTGGGCCTCCCTAGCCTTTGATGAGAAGAAAGGCCCTGGGGACATGCAATGCCACGGGGATAGGCCATGAATGGCAGGATGGGACCTCAGATTTGCTTCATGCTGGACAGCCAAGGCCATACAACCCACCCATTCTGTTTGCTCCGAAGACCCCAGACTTGCTACTTTAGTCTTCTCGAAGGTCCCATGGTCACCCACAAATCCCAGGATGCTCAGTGGCAGTGTCTCAGCACCTGACAGGTATCAGGCGCCTTCTACTCATTTCAACGGGGTGAATCCTGCTCGTGCTTCCCCTTGGCCCCCGTCCTGATGCCAGCTGAGCTGTGACTTCACTAGGATATCTGACCATTGTCTCCCTGGACCCTGATAAGCACTGAAAGGGTGCCTCTGTCAACAGGGCCTTTCTCTGCACGGTGAGTGCTACCTTACCACAGGCACGTGTCAGGGCAGGAAGTCAGGCTGCACACCGGTTCTCTCTCCTGCCCATCCTCCTCCTCTTCTTCCTTCTGCTCCTCCAGCAATAAGATGAGGTCACACAGCCCCTCCAGTCACCCTCCGATAGCCCCTTCTTTCTGTCCACCTGTCCTGACCGAGCTGCCCCGGCAGTCACCTAGGGCTGCAGAACTCTCGGTGCACTCCAGAGCTGGGTGTACCCTACTCCCCACATCGTCCCCTGCTCTCAGGAGACCTCTTGGTAGCCTAGCTGGCTCAGAATCTCACCACCTGGCTGCCTCCCTCACCACCTCACCGAGTCCCTCACCTCCTCACCGCCTCCCTCACCACCTCATGTGTCCCCCACCACCTCACCGCCTCCCTCACCACCTCATGTGTCCCTCACCACCTCACCGCCTCCCTCACCACCTCATGTGTCCCCCACCACCTCACCGTGTCTCGTACCTCTCACTGTCTCCCTCACCACCTCACCAGCATCTTACTGAACATGGCAAACCCAAGCTTTAAGATCTAAAAGAACCCACAGCTGAGTGAACCTAGGAATGAGAGCCACCTGTCTCCACAGAGCAGAGCAAGGCTGAGGTTTTGCTTGTCTACTGCTGGAGGCGGAGTTTCCCTGGCATTGTTGACAGGTGTCAGGGTGTCAACAGTCACCAGTCCATGCAAGCTCAGCACTTTGTAGGGCGATATTTTTGTTTCTTTTGTTGCTGCTGTTCTTGTCTGGTTTGAGATAGGGTCACTACATAGACTAGACTGACCTGGAATTCATTGAGATTCACCTCCTCTGCCTCCACAGTGCTAGGATTAAAGGTGTGCGCCACCATGCCCAGCTTGTTTCATTTTTGAGGAAGGGTCTAACTATGCAAACCAAAGAAACAGTTCTATTCTGGTCCAGCATGGTGAGCCAATGAGTTCACTGGGCTCGATTATAGGAGGGGTCACTGGGGAGTGAGGGGGGGAGGGGTCACTCAGAAGCATAGGTGAAGAGTCACTTATAAGAGTTTGGGTGGGGTCAGGCGGTGGTGGTGCAGGCCTTTAATCCCGCACTCCGGAGGCAGAGGCGGGGACAGATCTCTGTGAGTTCAAGGTCAGCCTGGTCTACAAGAGCTAGTTCCAGGATAGGCTCCAAAGCTACAGAGAAACCCTGTCTTGAGAAACAAAAAACAAACAAACAAAAAAAAAATTGGGTGACTCAGAGGCAGCTTCATCAGCAAGGACCTCATGGAAGCTGGATCCTGGAGCCCCGCCTTCAGTCAGCCTTCTGTCTCCTGGCCAGGGGAGCAGGTGTGCGCCCCAGGATGGCCGTGAGTGCAGCCTGACAAAAGTGTCAACTGTCTACGGGCATCTATGACTTTGACGCTGCCTCTCCACCCATGACAGATGTCAGCAGCTTCCTTCCCTAGCTGTCATCTAGACCTAGCTGTCAGCGTATCCGCTTGTTTCTTCTGTTGCCATGAATACAAGCCAGGTGGCTGTAACCCAGGAAGTAAAAGGAGAGCTGAGGAGGCTGCAGGGAAGTGGAAACAAGTGGGCAAAGACAAAGGCACCAGAGGAGAAGGCCTGTCCCTCCGGCAGGCCAGCGGCTCCAAGGCCTGAGAGCTGCGAGAGCCTTTTGGAGCCAAGGCCGGTGAGAGCCGAGGGGCTGCCTCTGTGGCACGGAGAAGGCAATGCCACGTCAGCTCCAGTGGAAGGGTAGGCTCTGGGCTCCAGCCACTCCTTGCTGTGCATAACTGAGAGTTAAATAACCACTCTGAACCCTGGCATTCTTGCCGATGAAATGAGATAATCACAGGGTGGTTTCCAGGGGAAATGACAAAAATAAAGAGTGAGAGATAGAGAAAACGACAATTATCATTGTGTCTACCCTGGAAGGGGGACTTTCCCAGATGAGTCTTCCTATTACATTGATTGACTGTGCGCACGCACGTGCCTGCCATGGTGCATGTACAGAGGTCAGGGGGCAACCCGTGAGAGTTGTTCCTCTCCTTCCACCGCGTGGATCCTGGGGACTAAACTTGGGCTGTTGGGCGTGGCGGCGAGCATCTTTACATGGCATTATTTACTATGGCAGGGGAATGAGCTGGGCCTGGCTGAAGCAAGACCATGAAGAGGTTCGGTATAACTATCAAAGCCACCTTCCAGCCTTGGACAAGCACTCCCACCTGTGACACATCTCCAGGAGCAACACCTGACCAGCTACCTACAGCTGTGGCCAACAACACTAATTCCCCCTTGATCCCAGCATCTATAACAATCTCCACCTCAGACGACCAACCCGCCTGGCAGCAAGTCAAACACACTCAGGCCAGGCGGAGAAAGCCAGGATACCCTTGGTCAGCTCCTCAGGGTGGACACGAACAAAGGATTCATGGGAAACCCATGGGGAGCGTGTACAGCTGACCAGGGACCACCCCAAGGTAAGTTATACCCAAGGCTTCCTGTCCCGGGTCTGGGAGCAAAGCCTTGCCAAGTCTGCAGGCAGTGACCGGGCAGGGCCAGCCGCACCGCTCCTCCAGGTCCTGCCGCCTTCAATGGCACCTGAGGCTCTGGCACCCGAGGCACACGGAAGCCTGGAAGCTAAAGGGTGGCGGGGTCTGCAGGAGAGTCGGTCTCTACCTTCACATGGACATTTCATGAGTACATGTGTGTCCCACGGTGCAGAGGGAACAGGCCAGGCACCCTCCTAGCCTCAGGCACCTGACTCCAGCCCGCAACTCACACTTTCTTCTCGTTATAATCGCTTACAGCTGAACCAGTGGCCTAGACATATACAGATGTCACACAGTCCCAGCTATGTCCACCTGGGATGGGTCAGAAATGCAATGTGGGTAGGCCCAGAGCCCAGGTTTCAGTGAGCTCCAAACAAGGACCATCCCAGAAGGGATGCAGGGTTGAGGAAACAGAGCCCCTGAGATGGTGCAGCTGAACACCTGCACAGGGGTAGTGAGGAGAAGACTGGCCCGTATCAGGCTGACATCGAACACCCAAGACCAACGATTGCACCCATCCACTCACCTATTATCTGCCTATTACCTGTCCATTATCCATCCACCCACCAACCCACCATCTACTTACCCATCATGAACCATCCATCCACCCACCCACCCATCTATCTAGTTATCCACCTATCCACCCATTCCCTGTTACCTATGGTCACCATGGTAGGCACGGCAACTACCATTGCAAGTCAGTAGGGCAGACGTTTGAATGGGTCATCGTGCAATTGTTGAGGTTATCTAGAGTCACCAAAGCCACCGGTGCTGGCCCCCAGGCCAGGACTGGAAGAGAGGAGGGTCAACGAGTGACCAAAGGAGCCATAACTAATCCACCATCTCCCTATCTGTTGGGAGCTGGTGGAAGCTGCAGATCCCAACCCTGAATTCCCTCCTTGTTTTAGGAGTGGATCAGTAAAGTGAAACATGGGTAAAAGCACTAGTTGAGCTATTCCTGCTCCTTAAGGGATGACAAGGACTCCCACCCCGCTTCAAACATAATTTTAATTTCTTCAGTATAATCATAGTTTATAATTCCTGGCAAAAGCTTAATCCCTTTAAATGCTGAGCTACTTTTTCCAAGGACTATTCCTATCGACCCCTCTGGAATAGGTCCACATACTCCAGTCCCCAATGCCTGCACACCCATTTGTGGGGTCAATATTGCCCAGGTGGAGACACAGAGGTCCAGTCCAGCACTTCCTGGGGTGCCTCGGACAAGGTCGTGGACAGTGAGGCATTTCCCTGGGGAATGAATCTGATAGGAGCAGCCGGTCCACTCATTGCCCCGTATATTTGCATTTTGGAGACCCGGGGCAGGCCCCCAAACTGCTTGCAGGGAATTCAGGGTCTGGGTCTACAGCCCCCACCAGCTCCCACCACCTATCTACCTACCCCATCCTTACCTACCCACCTATCATCCATCCAACCATAATCCATCCACTCGCCATTCCATCGACCTACTCATTCACCCCCTCATCCATCCATCCATGCCCCTACAGTAGACCCACCCTTCCCATGTACCCATGTATCCCTTCTACCCACCCTAACCCTAATCCATTCACCCACCCACCCATCATCAACCCACCCACTCATAACCAATCTACCTACACACACACACCTGTCCATCCATCCACTTATCCACCCATCCACCCACCCACTTACTTACAAGAGAGAACATGGGGTCTGGTATCAAAATCTGCTGGCACAGGACTGTGGAGCAGAAGCTCAAACCAGCTCAAGCCCAACGGGCGTTTGCTGAGCAGTGCTTAGGATATGCAGACCCAAGGGTAAGAACACCTCTGCCCCGCTGGAACTGGAACTGAGCCTGGGACCGAGTTCCTCAAAAGCCTCATGGAACTGGCCTGTATCACATCACGGCCCTCATCTCTGCCGCCTGCTCTGCTTCCCAGCACACACACCTCCTCCACTCTTATCTGGGTCCCAGCCTGGCAGCAGTCCACCTTGCAGACCAGAGGCCAACTTGTGATAGGTGGTCCCCTGGGCCAGGCCTTAATTGAGTTTGGAATATGAAAGCCATGGCTGAGGGTCCCGCTCTGCCATGGCTGTTTCTGGCCTAGGTCCTGGGTACCCCACACATACCACAGTCAGCACCTCTGACCGACACCTTCAGGCTCAATTTCAGAATTCCTGACCTCCAGCAGGAAGGAGTGTGACAGCTCAAGGTGAGAGGCTGGAGCAGGTGTCCCCAGGCAAGGCTGGAGGAGCAGCTGAGTGACGACATCTTCCTGTCCCTTTCCTCCTCTGCCTCGGGGTCTCTGGCTCAGGCTCAGTCTGGGCATTCTTCCCCTTGGCCATAAATGGACATTTCAGTCTTGTTTCTAGCCAAGCATGCCCAGAGGATGGAGAAGGACCCAGTCTTGTGTGTTTCTCTTTGGGGAGCACATGATGCATTTCCAAACCCTGTAGCCTCACCCTCAGCCCAAGCCTCTCTCCCTGCTTACACCTCCCATCCTGCAAAGGCAGCCTGATCCATTGTTAAGGCTCAGATCTAAAACATACAACAGGCTGATGTCTTGAACACTTCATTCACGGGTAATGCTGAGACTCAAAGGTGCAGTGGACGGAAGGCGGTGGAACCTTAAGGGATAGGGCCTGTCCAGGGAGAGCGGGTTGCTAGGGGCAGATCTTTGAAGGTGACAGCTGAGGCTGGCTCCACAGTTCTGTCCTGCCACTACCAGCCACTCTGCCATGCCTCCCTGCTATGACAGACCGGAACCCTCTAACATGGATAACCGGAACCCTCTAACACGGATAACCGGAACCCTCTAACACGGATAACCGGAACCCTCTAACACGGATAACATGGATAACCGGAACCCTCTAACACGGATAACATGGATAACCGGAACCCTCTAACACGGATAACCGGTGCTGAGAAGCAGAAGTTGTGCTGTTGCTGTGAAAAACCTGACCTATGGTTTGTAGGCTTTGGAACTGGCTGTCAGCAGAGGAGACTGCTCTGAGCAAACTTAATGGCTGATTCTAGTGGAAGCATAAAAACCTGAGCACCAATCGGGTGCCTGTGAGGGCTCAGGCAGGAACAAGGACCCTGCTAGAAACGCGAAAGAGGTCACTCCCATTAGGCCATTCCATCTCATTCCTGCAAAACACCTGTCTATATCCTGCCTATGTCCCGGAGTTAGGTGAGACTTAATTAAAAAATAATAGACAGCCTGGTGTGGTAGCACACACCTTTGATCCCAGCACTTGGGAGGGAGAGCAGGCGGATCTCTGAGTTCGGGGCCAGCCTGGTCTACAAGAGCTGGTTCCAGGGCAACTGGGGAAACAGAGAAACCCGGTCTCAAAAAAACAAACAAACAAAAAGAGAAAGGAGTAGGGAGAATGAAATACTTGTCTTTCCTCTTCATTCCTCCTACACTGTTGCCTACAATATGGAAACGGTGGGTGGAGGCATGGCAGCTACAGTGTAGCCAAGAGGACAGGGGCCACCTGCTAAGGAAGGAGAAGCTGAGCAATAAGAGTACTATTTTATGAAGATATTTCTCGGCAGGTTCACCAGCCCAGAGAGTGAACCTCCCACAGGGAGTAAGAAAACACCATCTTTCCCTTCTAAAGTGCACTGTGGTGAGTCCAGAGAGACTGTTTCCCTCCCAGCAGTCCCAACCACAACCCCCAAGGCTGTCATTCACAGGGTCTACTACCATTCTCAAATCGTATGTCCATCCTTAAAGCACCAGGGGAAAGCACTCTGCCCACTGCCTGTGCTTGGTATGGCCCAGTTGGCCCAGTCCACATGCCATAGGAGAGAGTTGGTGCCCAAGAGGGGATGATGGATGGATTCCAGTAAGGAGGCGGGGCTGAGCAGGGTGGGGCACCGTTGGCCAGAACAGAGACACCACATCCACAGAGTTCCCAGCATGCAGCTGAGCAGGTGTCCCTTGGCTACCATTTCCCAGCCTCTCCTTTCAGAGCACTCCCCTCTTTATTTCTCAACAACCGGCCCTCATTCTCATTCTTAATTTAGGTCATCTGCCCTAGAATTCCAACACCATCCCCAAACAGACCCCTGTCACCATGTGGAACCACCTGTGAAGAGAATCCCAGGGAGGAATTGTCTAGATCAAGTTGACTTTGGGGGACGTCTTGATTACACTTGAGGTAGGAAGACCCATCCTGAACGTGGATTGTATCTTTCCTTGGGCTGGGAGAGCGAGCTGAGCATGCGTCTATCGCTCGCTCCCTTCTCACCTTGATGTCTCCACAGCGATGGGCTGTGACCCGGGCAGTAAGCTGAAATACATCCCTTTCTCCTCTAAGCATTTTTTTTGTTGGATGTCTCATCACAGTGACAGGACCTAGCAATGCCTCTCTGCTTGTCTCACAATGGGCAGAGCCAAGGAGCTTGGGCATCAAAGTCTCCATCAGTGAGACAGTCTCCATCAGCAAGGATGGATCCACTTTCCCAGAGGGCACTGGCAGCCATCAAGAGACCAACATCCATCACCCTGGGAAAGTGTAAGCGGTCTGGTCACCTGGGGTCCCATCTGAATGTCTGTGACCTTGACGTGGCAGGTGGTCAGATTCAGCAAAAGAAAATATAAGACATTTCAGAAAAACAACGGGTGGCTTGCTACTGTGATTGTTCATGTGTGTATGTCTTACTTTTTGTGGCCCTACTAAGTGGGTGACCTTGGTGCATGTCTTACCTGCTGTGGCCCTACTAAGTGGGTGACCTTACCCAGTCCCTCTTTTCTTTCTTTCTTTCTTTTTTTTTCTTTTTTGGTTTTTCAAGGGTTTCTCTGTAGCTTTGGAGCCTGGCCTGGAACTAGCTCTTGTAGACCAGGCTGGCCTTGAACTCACAGAGATCTGCCTGCCTCTGCCTACCAAGTGCTGGGATTAAAGGTACATGACTCCTCCCCTGGCACACAGTAGGTGTTTAACAAGTACTTAACCTTGATAGTTCCATCCCAGCTGGCAGAAGTCCTCCCTTCGCCTGGAGGATAAAACTGGGAGTTCTCTCCAAGGACAGGGAAAGCCTGGCCTTTCTGAGCTTGCTCAGTAAGCTGCTTCTCAACAGGTAAGGGTCTGGGCATCTGCCCCCAGACAACTTATGGAGGCCGAATTGAACTGGTGTTTAAATCGTGACCCCAATGCATGCAGGGGTCTGGCAACCAGCAAAGAAAAACACCCTGACTGGTAAATACAGCAAAGCTGAAATGCCACATATACCCTGAGGAGACAGGACCTAGATGCCAGCGCCCAACCTTGGCCTACCTTCCATGGCCCTGCCTTCTCCTCTGACACCCGAGCTCAGCAGCATTATATTGTGGTGCCTTCTTCCTCCTGGAGTCCCCAGGTGTCTGAATCACTCCTCCATCCCCATTCCCACCCCTTCTCTTGCTGGGTGGTGATCTCTAGATTCCAACACTAATAACAGAGAGGACCCCAGGGGACAGTGACCCAACAAAAGACCACGTTGTTTACTTAACTTCTCTGAGCCTCACTCTCTTCAAGAGAAACGGAACGATTATAGGGGTGTCCACACCATGGGTTGTTAACTAGGCTACGTGTGACAGCACAGGGCTGTCACCAGGACTTCTCAATAAGAGGAGTTTGAAAAACTTCCCACTGCATCCTCTTGCCCTCTCGGAACTGCCCCACCCAGCACCCGTCTCTTCTGGAATGAGCAGATAATCCTTGCCTTGTCCACTCAGGCCATGGACAGAGAGCGGGCTCATGGCTGCTTTCCCTCTGCACCTTCTGGGGCTGCTACAGAGAAAGCAAACAGATGCGTTGAAAGTACTCACAGAAATGCTCCCAAACCCAGTTCCCTGGCAACCAGTGCTACCTGATTAGCCAGGTGTGTGGGTGTGCCTGTGCGTCTGTGAATGGAAGGGCATGAGGAGCCAGAAGTTCACATTAGGTATCTTCCTCAATCACGTCTCCATCTGTGTGTTGGGGGTGGGGCGCGTGGGCTTACATGTCATCAGTGGTGGTCTTCTTCAATCTCTCATGTCAGGATACCCTCTAGACAGGGTCTTACACTGAACCTGGGGCTTGAAGTTTGGGCTACACTGGCCTTCCAGCACCAGCCCCCAGGGTTCTAGGGAGACAGGAGCTGGAGCAGCCACGCTCAGCTTTTTACGTGGATGATGGGACTGAACTCAGAGCTGCACGGCAAGTATTTTACTGACTGAGCCATCACCCGAGCCCGCTAACCAGGAAATTTAAATTATTTACGCATAAAACCAACCATTTTGCCTGAGATGCCCTCCAGGCCCTGGGATGCAAGGCACTCTCTGTTGGCAACAGTCCCCAGCGTCACCCTCTCATTAGCGCCGAATAACAAAAGTCTAACAGTAGCGCCCCTCCCCACCGCTCTCACAGCCTGCCACAGACAGAACGGTGTGAAAACAGCTCTGCTCCGTGGGACAAAGTACTTCGTCTTTTTTTTTTTCTTCTTCCCTATTTCAAATAAAACTTGCCCACCCAGGGATACAGCCAGAGGAAAGTGAGATGGGGGTGGGCTGAGTGGCAGGTCCCCGCCAGGACTTGGGGAAAGTCTAGAGGGCTGGACATCTTAATTGTCCCTCCCCCTCCTCCTTCTCCCCACTCCTCCTCCCTTCCCCTCCTCCTTTCTTCCCAGCCCCCTTCGCTGGGAAAAAAGGCTGCAGACACGCAGGGTCAAAGAGAAACACAGCAAGCATGTGTCAGCACAGCTCCGTGGCCAATGTGGCTGCAGAGTTCTGAGAATGTGCTGTAACACAGCATACATGCACGCATCAGCTTCCCAGGCAGGTCCTGGGGTGCCCCTCCCATACAGTAGGCCAAGTTCAAACATCACCCACCCAACCACCCCTCCACCCCCGCCCAACACAGCTTCAGGTCCGCTGCTGCCTGCAACTGAAGCTGGGACAGGTGCGATCCCGCTCTGCGTGTGCTCTGGACAGAGCGCCACTGACCTGCTGCCCTAGGGTTCCCAGACGCCCGCGTGGTTTTAAAAGCCGTGCACTTGGGGGCTGGATAGTTGGCTCAGCAGGTCAAGAGGAAGTACTGCTCTTGCAGAAGACCCGAGTTAGATTCCCAGCACCCTCAGGCAGCTCCCAGGGGATCTAGCACCCTCTTCTGGTCCTCCCCAGACACTTGCTTTTATTGGCACACACCCACACTGAAATGCAAATTTGTATTACATGCATACACACAATATTAAAAATATCAGCACTCAGAAGGCAGAGGCTGGTGTATCTCCGTGAGTTTGAGGCTAGTCTGGTCTACATAATGAATTCTAGGTAAGCCAGGACCCTACCTCAAAATAACAAACGACGACAATAATAATAATAGTAATAATTTTTAAAAAGCCAACCATTCAGTAAGCCCGCACATTGGTCTCCTTTGGTATCTTGCTAAGAGTTCACAACAGGTCCCTCCCTGCAGAGGCCAGGCCTGGGCAGAGGAGGGCTCAGGTTAAACAACCCACCAGCAACTCACTGAGCATGGACTATGCAGGTGGGTTTCTTGAGGGCTGGGTGTCCTGTCTTTATTGCGGAAACAGTCAGGGACCTTAGGTGGTGGCCTGAAGCAGTGGATCGCACTTTTGTGCAGTCCCGAAAAACCACCACCTATAATCAAGCTCGGCGGAGGGGACGCCCAGGCCAAAGGAATGACTGGCTTTGGATACCTTTCTCTCTCCCGTCCCCCTGCTTGGGCGTGGCCCATGTTAGTGCCAACCACACGGTGAGGTTGCAGAAATTTGGCCTTTTCTGAGGCGCAACAAATTCCACAAGGCCTCCCATTGGTTTTGCTCCAGTCACATGGCTTCCCTGAGCCAATCCCTGTGCCTGGAGAATATAATGCTCTGATTGGTTGAAAGTCAGCAAGTGTTGACCTTTTTTTGGAGGCCCCCCCCCGAAAAAAAACAAACCCACAAGTGCAAACCCCAAGGCCGGTTCCTGGGAGGCAGGACTAAGGTATCCATCTTACCCCAAAAGCATTCAGTACTTCCGTGGAGGAGCTGGGGCAGGTTTGAGAGGAAGGCAAGCTAGGATTTAAATGGCATTTTGAGGGAATAAGGCCAGTAACCGAGCAAGCAAAGTAGCGGTCACATTCTTTCCCCAAGTCACCTGTTCCCGAGGCAGAACGTTGCCTCCCTCGCAAACTACCCTAGCCTCGGCCCAGCTGAGTTTGTGTTCCCAGCAGTGAACGGGATACCACAGAAAAGAACGCTTCAGGCTGGACAGATGGGCCTGGAGCCTGGGGTAGGCACGCTTACTGGGCTTCCAGAGGACCCGAGGTCCGTTCCCAGCACCCACATAGGATGGTTTCTAATCTCTCTCTCTCTCTCTCTCTCTCTCCAATTAAAAATAAAATAGATCTTTAAAAATTAAGATTATTATTTATCAGACATTCTCATCCTGTGCTCTATGAACTAGCTACCCTCCCAGGGGAGGGAGCTTCCGTTAATGTAAACATTCTCTTATAGCAACCTCGGGAGAGAGAGGATACTACAATGACATCCATCCATCGGGTGGAGGCCTGGCTGGGGCTGAATGTCAACACACACACACACACACACACACACACACACACACACACAAAGGTGTCTTCTGCTGGCATTGTCCCTAGTGCTTAAGTGATCCATCCACAACTGTGACGACAGTGATTAAGGTGATGACCCTCCTACCCACCTATGCTGACCTACCTTGGTGTTTGCTGCGAACTCTCGACCCCAGAGTGCCATTAATGAGCCTTGGAGAAGGAAGGAGTCACAGGCCACAGCCTTTAGCCTCATCAGGAGTGGGACCTTCAGTTTAATTATATGGGTTCCGATTCTAAGTGCTCAGGGGAAGTTAATGAGAATCTTTGAACCAAGCCTTCATCTCCACCCCCAGTCCCTGGGGAGAAATGGACCGGCTGATCCTCCCTAGAGACAGGAATTCCTGCAGCGGACACTTTCAAAAGTCCTGTTTCTCTATTTGTTTTCTGTATCTCAGAGAGACGGTTGGGGAAATGAGTCACACTTTGCCCGGGAACGTGCCCCGGCGAGACTCTCTCCTGCATTCATGGCAAGTCCCTGTCCCCGGGGCTGACAGGGTCTGAGATGGAGAAGGGAGGTGGCAAACCCTTTTCACCCACCTGGCTGGCATTGTTCTGGGGACGAAGAAGGAATGCATCCCCTCCCACTAGGTCCTTGCTTTTCAGGGCTCTTCTCACATCAGATCCATAACCTTTTCCTGTGTCCACGTGCAAACAAAGCCCCGTGTTGGAGCTGTGACAATTGTGCATCCGCAGCCACGGTGGTTCAGACTCATAGAGCCATCCCTGCTTTGCTAGAGTTTTATGAGTTTGGGGCTTTTTGTTTTGTTTTTTTGTGTCCAACCCTGTTTGAGGAGGTGAGGGATGGAGGGACATATTGGTTTAGCCTGTGTGTGCTGCGTAGATGAAACTATCTTCTTTGAAGTTTAAGACCAGTTGTAAATCCTTGAAGTTTGTCCTTTTATATTAGCATGTTAACAAGCTTTGGAGGGCTGACAGGGCTGACAGGAAAGCCCAGCTGGGTTGCTCCTGAGCACCCCCCCACACACACACACACTTTAATTCAAAGCAGAAGCGGTGCTGGTGTTTACGAATGCAGCAGGAAGGGGCTGCTTGGTGATGAAGCCATTGGGCTCGGTGCGTTCTCCAGACAGAGCCCCAGTTGGAACCAATTAAGAAAGGAAGTTGCCATCCTCCGATGGCTCTCTGGAAGAAACCTTTGCCCCAGATGAAGTTCAACCATGAACATGCAAGAAGAAGAAAAAAGAGAAGGCACCCCCACCCCAAGATGTGTTCAACATTAATTTAGGTCTTTGGCAGCAAGGGTGACCAAAGAAATAAGATGCTGATTTCCATGCACAGGAGTCATGTGACATATTGTCTCTGCTGGGGGTAAGGAGAGGGCCCAGAATACAGGCCAGAATACTGGAAACTGAAGTGAGCCTGCTGTCCAGGACTCTGTCTCGAGTCCCGAGCAAGCATGAGCTGCCTCTGGGGAGGCAGTCCGGAGTGGCATTTTCTCTTCTGACAAAAAGCCTAGGGAAGGGCCCTCTTAGCTGAGCAGCTCTGGGCTTGACCTGTGCTGAACAGGGGGATTCAAAGGAGATGCACAGACCCAATCACTATCTGTCTCAGGCATATGACAGGCCTGGTGGCATCCCTGGGGGACAGCAAGGAGTCAAAGTGCAGTAGACAGTGTGGCCGCCGAAGGTAAAGAGTCCAGGTTGAGAGCGGCACCGGGTGCAGTGTGATTCCCCAAAGCGTTCATCCAATCCTGAGCATTAGTGCTCAGAGCAGCCATGCTTGAGACACAAGCTGTCCCCTCATGGCTTAGGGACAGTCCTGTGACCTCCTAGCAAGGCCTAGACACTTTACTTCACCTGCTCATTTACAAGATTCACTTCCCTGCTCCTCTTTGTGCCCTAACAGTGAGATGCGCTCCCACACATGAGAGGGGGCTTCACACAGCCTGGTGGCTTTTTATTTTGAAAAGGTTTCAAGAAAATAAGGCACTTCCCCTGTGGGACAGCCTTTTCCAAACATGGGGCTGAGGTTCAGGCTTGTGGTGTTGCCAAAATCCCACGTGTACCTGGTTAGGGGACCAAAACATCCTACCAGAAATGTAAACCATGACATGACAGTGGAGAGCTGAGCTCATTAGAACCATCTTGTGGAACCAGAAAACATTTCTTGCAATGCATGTCACAGCCTGAGGGGGACCCATTGCCAGGCCAGTGGTTCTCTTGACAGTGACCTTTGGTCTAGAGTGGACTCTAGGAACTTCCTTCTAGCCTGGAGACAAGTTTTCCACTCTGGGCACCTGTGTAAAAAGACGATGACATGACCTGTCTTGACGGTAAATGTGAGGACTCAATGAGGACAGGTCACCAAGTGGGTGGCCAGTAAGTGACAGTCATTCAGGCAAGCTTCTGTGGCACGTGGACAACGACAGAGTCCTGTGTGCTAGTCCAAAATAGAATCCCTTTTATCATGCCACTCATGCTAATCGATGCACCAAGGATGGCCCACATGCTGGCACTGGTGGCTCCTTTAATCCCAGCACTTGGAGGCAGAGGCTGGCAGATCTAGGACAGCTGGAAAAACCCTGTCTCAAAGGAGAGAGAGAGAGAAGAAAGGAAGAGAGAAAAAGGAAGGAAAGAAACACAAGAGGTTCAGGACAGGTGTCTGCAAAGGAATGATGCAAATGGCTTGGCTGCTCTGACTGCAGGGACTTCTCAGAGTGCGCATGCGTGTGTCTGTGCTTTACTGAAAATGTGCATTGAGATGCTCCTTTTTAATTTTGTTTTATTTGGGGATTTTTGCTGTTGTTGTTATTTGGTTTTTGAGACAGGGCTTCTCTGTGTAACAGTCCTAGCTGTCCTGGAACTCGCTCCGTAGACCAGGCTGGCTTCAAACTCACAGAGATCTGTCTGCCTCTGCCTCTTGAGTGCTGGGATTAGAGGTGTGTGCCACCACCACTCAAGTTGAGACTCTTCTTTAAAAAAATACTATTATTGCCAGGTGTGGTGACATTATTTTATTATTTGTTTGCTTGCTTGCTTTTGAGACAGTTACTATGCAGCCCTGGCTGTCCTGGAACTTACTCCCTAGACCAGGCTGACTTCAAACTCACAGAGATTCACCTGCCTCTGCCTCCTGAGTGCTGGAGTTAAAGCAAGTCCTAATCCTTCGGGCCAAAACTCTTTCTTGCATACAGTGTATAGGATGCTTCTCTTGTTATAAAAATACCCAACAGAGACAACTTAAGAGAAGAAGGATTCATCTGGGCTCCTGGCTTCAGAAAACACAGTCTGTCACAGAGAGAAAGACATGGCCAATGAAATGACCTGTGGTGGCAGGAGCTGGCTGTAGGAGGGTTTTTGTTTTTTTCCTCTGACTTATTTATGCCATTGTAGATCACCTTTCAGCCCCCCATCCCCACCCTGAGGGACCCACTTCCTTCCGGGAGATCACACATCCCCTAAGTTTACCCATCTCTGGAACAGCAGCAGCGGATGGAGAGCAAGTGTTCTAACACATGGGTACATGGGGACAATTCTCATAAAACTGCAACACATGGTTAAAATAAGTTAATACTTCGGGGCTGGAGAGATGGCTCAGAGGTTAAGAGCATTGCCTGCTCTTCCAAAGGTCCTGAGTTCAATTCCCAGCAACCACATGGTGGCTCACAACCATCTTCAATGGGGTCTGGTGCCCTCTTCTGGCCTGTAGGCATACACACAGACAGAATATTGTATACATAATAAATAATAAATATTTTTTTAAAAAGTTAATACTTCCATAGGAGTGTGCAAAATCCTTCCTACCAGTTCTTTGGACATAGTTTTAAAGATTTATTGTTATTTTTGTGTGTGAGCTTTGCCTACATGTATATATGTGTACCACATGCATGGCTAGTGGAGGTCAGAACAGGGCTTCAGAGCCCCTGGCACTAGAGTTAAGGTGGTTGTCAGTGGCCTTGTGGGTGCTGGGAATCGAACCCTGGTCATCAGCAAGAACAGCCGCTGCTCTTTACTGCTGAGCTTTTCCCCCAGCCTCCCAGTTGTTTTAACACCAAGCACACCACAAGTGTGGAGTGGGGGCTGCAGACATCTTTTCTGACTGTTTCTGCTTCACTAAACACACATAAAGCCCCACTTTTAAAGACTGGGGTCTGCCAGGATCGGTGGCACACGCCTTTAATCCCAATATCCAGGCAGATTCTCTACAGAGCCAGTTCTAGGACAGGCTCCACCGGGGTCAGCGGTTTCACTCAAATATACTTTGAGACAGAGTCTTGCTTTGCTGTCCAAGCATTATTATATATATATATGTTAGACAGGCTGGTCTTGAACTTGAGGCAATCCCCCGGCTTCAACCTAACAAGTGTAGAGATTATAAGCTATAACATACCTGGCCCCAAAGCAGGTTTTTCTTTTCCTGAACCTCAGTTTCTTCATGAGTGAAATGGGATACCAATCTCTTCTTCACAGGTTTGTATTCATGTGGGGTTCCCCAATCCTTTTAATTAAAACTCACATTGAAATGTCTGAAGACACAAGTACCTCTGTCCTTTGCCATTAGTCCAATAGCAAGTGTTTGCTAGATTCTAGCCCAGCGTGACAGTCTGGATCTCGGCACTGTGTCTGGTGACGCTGCTTTTCTCTGGCGGTTTATTTGGAAGTAGACATTCAATATGGCAACAGAGGACAGCTCCAAAACAGCTAAGCCAACTTGGAGCACAGATCTTATCTCTGAACTAAAGACCTCCGTTTTATTGTATTTTCCTTGTATGTTGTCCTTGTTGTTTTTTAGTTTTTTGATGTTTTATTTTTCCCACCGAATTCACCTAGTCACCTTAATTTACCGACTCTGATTTCCTTCCTGTTTGGTTTTGGTTTTGTTGTTTTCTGAGACGGGGCTTCCTGTAAGCAAACTGTCTTTGAAGTCCTGATCCTTCTGCATTCTCCTGCTTGCTAGGATGACACATACAGGCCCCGCACCTGTCCCCACCTGTCCCCATTCTCTACCCCATACTTCAGAATAGATTCTTCCTCTGTACATGGACATTTTTCCATCTCTGTGACAAACGCCTGAGAAAATCCACTCCCGGGGAGGAGGGGTCAGTTTCAGCTCAGGGTTTCAGAGGCGTCTGATAGCTGTCTCTTTGAAGTTCAACGTCCTCCAAGCTGACCCTACCTTCTGAAGATTCCCTGGGCTTTATTAAGCGTGTGAGCACGTAGGAGCATGCCCGTGTGCACACAGGCACACATGCGCTCTCTCTCTCTCTCTCTCTCTCTCTCTCTCTCTCTCTCTCTCTCACACACACACACACACACACACACACATGCTCCAGAAAATCTCAGGAGAGTCAGGAGGAGCATGGTGGCAGTCACTCTGAAGCAAACAGACCCCGTGGTGCTGACCTACAGAGAGAGAGAAATGAGAGAGTGTGGAGTCCTGTGGCAGTTCTCTGTCCCCTGAAAGGGGCAGCAGGGGCTCACTGGAACACTGAGGGTGCCAAGACCCTGGAGGAGATGAGACCCAAGCCAGCACCCACAGAGTCGTTCCTGTAGCACTAAGTGGAGAAGCGGGAGGCATCTATCTCAAGGGCCATCATGAGCCACAGAAAGTTCTAAAGGAACAGAGCAACGGGACCCAAATGGCCTCATACAAAACCAGGCAGCTCTGGACGTAGGGGGTCACAACTCTGACCTCTGACCTGGCTCTGCTGGTTCTGCCACAGCTGTTGTTTGGGGTCTAAGCATAGTGTTTTTAAAAAGCATATCAGCTCCACGCATCTGGCAAGGTTGGAGCTGGCTTTCCCACACCCTAGTGCCGGGGTAGCACAGTGCAGCCTGCCTTGTCTCCACCGTGGCAGTCCGGGCTTGTCGCTACACCACCCTTCTCCAGGCCCCAACTAAAACCCCAACCGTTTCCAGCAATGGAATTTCATGCTCTGAGGTCTGTCCCACCCTCCCCGGCCTCTGGTTCCAGAAAGAGTGCATTCTGGGACTGACATAATAAAAACCTACGTTTTTGTTTAGTTCCAGCCGGCTCTTGGAAGGCCCTCGGCCCTGCTCCTGACAAAGGCCATTCCTTTGTGAGCTGCAGTCTCTGCCAGACCTGATTGGAGCGTTTCTCTTCCAAATAAGCCACCTTTGAAGGAAACATTATTTTTTAATTACCTAACTTCCACCACACTCTCCTTCCTCATCACCTCCGTTTCAAGGTGACTGACTCTTGCCTCCATCTGTCTGCCTTCCAAGAGGTATTACTGGGCTGGGAGGAACAGGCAGGGACAGGCAAGAGGCTGGGCCAGGTCGCACTGCCTTATGGAAGGCAAAGTAGGAAGACATGCTCAAAAGGATTTACTCTGCAAATGCCCAAACACCCAGCAACACAGACGCAGATAAACCAGCGCTGGGCAGCTGGCCTTGGATGAACTACTTCCCAAGTGTCAGGACCTGAATTCAGAACCTCAGGATTCAGCTTCGGGTGGAGACAGGATGATTCATGGGAATTGCTGGCTGGCCAGCCTAGCTTAATCAGTGAGCTCCAGGTGCAGTGACAGGCTTTGTCTCAAAATGCACAGAGGGGTGGGGCGGGGTCCTGGGATTGGGGGAGAGATGGCTCAGGAGTTAAGAGTGCTTACTGCCTGTGTAGAGGACCTGGGATGGGTTCCCAACACCCACTTCCATGGCT
The DNA here is from genome assembly GCA_004026605.1 of Ondatra zibethicus. Taxonomy (NCBI): domain Eukaryota; kingdom Metazoa; phylum Chordata; class Mammalia; order Rodentia; family Cricetidae; genus Ondatra; species Ondatra zibethicus. The sequence continues at coordinate 90,820 of PVIU01002653.1, forward strand.
CACAACCACCTCTAGCTCTAGTTCCAGGGCATCTGACCTCTGTGTGCTTGCTGATAGCATACACACCCAGAGTGCCCATAACCTCACACAGGCGCACATCCGTACACACAAATCATAAATAGTTTTTAAAAACAAGATGGGGTTGGGGAGGGAAGGTAGGAAGTGAAGACAGGAAACTATCCCTCCTCCAGTAAGCAGGACTCTGGGTGCCTTATAAGACCAAAGGGGCAAGTGTCTCCCAGAAGTGGGGTTCAAGGCTGGACCATCAGAGGCTCATTCAAGTAAGGTGCTCTCTTGTCCTCTTGGCAGAGAATGGGGCAGAGCATGCGGCCTGGGAGAGCCTTGACAGAGGCAGACTGATTCGAATATGAAAGAAACCAGTAAGCAAGGAAGAGAAATGCAGCGCCCTAATCCACTCAGCCCCTACCACTGCCCAAGCCAAGTAAAACCAGCTGGAATTTCTTATTTATTTTAGCTTATGTTATATGGGTGTTTTGCTGTTGCTGTATTTGTTTGTGGGGTCTTATGGTCTTTTTGCTTTAGGGTTTTTTTTTTGTATTTTTGTTGTTGTTGTTAATATTGTTTTTTTGATACAGGGTTTCTCTGTATAGTAGCCCTGGCTATCCTGAAACTCACTTGTAGACCAGGCTAGCCTTGAATTTACAGAGATCCTCCTGCCACTGCCTCCCAAGTGCTGGGATTAAAGGGGTGTGCCACCACTGCCCAGCTGTTTTTTGGTTTTTGTTTTTTGTTTTTTTGAGACAGGGTTTATCTATGTAGCCCAGGTTGTCCTGGAACTCATTCTGTAGACCAGGCTGTATTTAAACACAGAGATCTACCTATCTCTGCCTCAAATGCTGGGTTAAAACTGTATGCCAGCTGGGTGACGGTGGCATACATTTAATCCCAGCAAGAACAATAGGTGTTTTTAGCCACTAAGCCATCTCATCCCAACCCTGGGTGGAGACTTCAGGTGCTCGTGAGCCTGAGGTCCATGAAGCTGTGTGTCAAGATGACCGCTGAGAGGGCTTTCTTGGGAGAGCCCACTGTGGTGGTTTGAAAAAAATGGCCCCCAAAGGGAGTGGTATATTAGTAGGTGTGGTCTGGTTGGAGGGAGTGTGTCACTGTGGAGGTGGGCTTTGAGGCCTCATATATGCTCAAGCCTGGCCAGTGTCTCAGTTCACTTCCTGTTGCCTGCCTATCAAAGATGTGGGAACTCCGTCATGCCTGCCTGCAAGCCACCACGCTTCCCATCCTGATGACGATGGATTGAGCCTCTGAAAGCTAAGCCAGCCCCAATTAAATGTTTTCCTTTGTAAGGGTTGCTGTGGTCATGGTATCCCTTCTCAGCAATAGAAACCCTAAGACACTGACACATGCAAATGGCCCCAAAAGTCCAGGCAGTGTGACGTAAACCCTCATCTTCTGTGCAGCGCTATGGGAGATTCTGAGTTTTTTTCTCCACTCCAGCCTGCTCCCCTTTCGTGAGCAGATACAGTCTCTCACTAACTTTCCTGTTCCTGCTGCTATCCATGTGTCTCAGTCTAATCCCTTGCCCTGGGACATAAGAACTAAGAATACCACTGGTATGCCCATTAAACCCGGTGTCTACTGTGAGCATTTGGGCCACGCCCTTTACCATCACAAGATGCTGTCGTTGCCCTGGTGTTATCTGCTCACCCATCTTCCCCTGCTGCAGACAGACACTATATGTTTTTGACCCCACCAACCCCTCTTTTTGGTGTGTGTGTGTGTGGTTTTCCTATAGCTCCCTCTGGTAGATGCTTTCTGAATTCTCATGGCCAAGACTGGGTGGGCCAAGCCTCCCTCCAAACTGATGCTGGCAAAGAATGAGTTTGACAGACAAGTAACCCAATGACAAGAGCTGAGAAAGAAATTAGCTCAAAACTTAGTGGAAGGAAACATCATCCACTGTGCCCACAGCCCGTGAGGGTGAAGCTGGGGCAGTAAGCATGGCTATCAGGTATCAGGAGGCTGAGGCCGGAGCCACTGAGGACTGTGTGATCTTGTGTCTGGTGATGCCGGTTGCAGATCAGACCTCAGTCTGTCCTATTCCACCCCCCTCCCCTAACACACACACACACACACACACACACACACACACACACTTGATGCCGTGGACTCTGGGGCACAGAAAGAAGAGATTGAGTCCCATCCTGAGGCAGCAGCTAGTGTGCTGGGAGGAAAAAGTAAAGGAATAAAAACTGAGTTCTGAATTCACCAAAGAAAATAGGGCTTATAAAGGAAGACGAGCCCTTCCATGGGGAGCAACAGTTAAGTCCAGAGATGGTTGAGAAGGAGTCAGCCTGGGGCAGAGGCAGGAGGCTGCCTTTGCTGTGGCACTCACCACTCTCGTGACTAAATGAAGAGTTGACATGTATTGTGAGCCATGGAAGAAGACTGCATAACTGTGAGGCAATCTGTATATCTGGTAAGTGGCTGAGGTGGGGTGTGTGTGTGTTCTGTAAAACCTGGTTTTCCGGGACAGGTCTGGGGTAGGAAGCAGGTATTTTTTCACCCCAGAGAAGAAGGGGCAGTGCAACGTTTTGTCCCAGGGGCAGGGAGTGAATGAGCAGAAAATCAGTTAGGCCTCCAGGAAGACAAAGCTGTGGAACCCACACCCATATCGAGGGGCAGGGCTTCTCTCTACCCTGAGTATTTCCCCTGAGGTTGTGCGGGTTACCCAAATGCCATCAGCTTAGAAACAACAACGTGGAGGGTGAGATGCGGTCCAAGCGTGACCGCCCTGATGGCTGGTGCCTTCCCCAAATGGACAAGTGAGGCTTCCTAGGGGAGACGGGGACCCTTCTGTCAGCCAGAGGAGCAGAGCTTAATGAGTGAACCCAGGCTCCAGGCTCTGAGCGAAGGGAATGAAAGGTGAGACCACAGGCCTCCAGAGCAGCTGTAGGGCCAGTACCTTCAGGGACAAAAAGCTGAATGTGGTCATTCTGGGCTTGAAAATTCACAATGGGGACAAGGAGTGTTGGGTAACAGAGTTGTCCATTGTGGTATCTGTTTCCTGGTCTGCAAAGTGAGCAGGTACAAGAAATACAGGGCCTGGGGAGATGGTAGAGTGAGCGAAGGTGATTGCTGTGCAAGCACAGGGATACTAGTTCAAATCCCAGCACTCATATGAAAAGCTAGGTGTGGAAACGCACACACTTGTAACTCTAGTACTGTGGGGGACAGAGGTGGGAGAATCGTTGGGGCTTGCTAGCTGCCCCCTAGCTCCAGCTTCACTGAGAGACCCTGTCTCAAGGGAAGAAGGCAGATCGTGATACAGCAAGGTACCTGCCATTCTCTTCCTCTGGCTTCTGTATGTGCATGCCCATGCAATATACTTGCACATGCATGCACACATGCACACACACATACCTGCACACACCTTTGCACATACACACACACATGCAATATAAACAGTTTGCTCACACAGTTATATGGTGAGACCCTACTGCTGAAAACACAACATACTTTGTTTGTAACACATAGAGAAAAAAAATCAAGCTGAGACTGACCTGGGTACTTCCCCCATGGCTAGATTCCCTAGTGTAGAAAGGTCCTATGCAGCCCACAGGTGGACAAAATCCATTGGTAAATTTATCCAGCGTGGACCCTGCATACCACAATGCTAACCTGTCAGGCGAGATGTGCCAGCTGGCGCAATAGTGGCGTAACCATTATGGTGTAACCAAACACTTTCTGACTTGGATCTGCGGCCCAGTCCATGGGCAGGAATTCATGCCTAGGACTGTAAACCTGGTCAAAACCCCATGGCTGGGGACATCATAGACCCTAGAGGAGAAAACCTATTGCAGTTATTTTGCTAAATAGACATGTCGTCAAACTGCATTCTAAATGTTTATGTGTATACCATAGGTAAGGCTGCTCTCAGTCTTGACCAGAGAAGCTTTATTTGACAGTGGGCAGGAGTCAAGGCAGAGACTTCCAACTGTGTCCCTAAAGGGACATCAAGGCCAAGGCCCCTAAAAGACTCCGAGAATACCACAGAAAAGGGGCAGGGAAGGATGTAAGAGCCAGAAGACAGGAGGGATGCTGGGAAATGCTGCTTCTGGACTTTGTTACCCTGGCCCTCACCTGTAGTTGTCAGCACAAGATCAAACCAGTCAAGAGCCCAGCGAGGAAGGGGAAGGGCTCATGAGGCTCCACCCCCAACTGAAGAGCTGCTGGCAGTTAATGCTGTGGATAAGGGTAGAAGAGTCCCTTTTCTTTGGGATGAGGCCACTAGTCGATTGCCCATGGGCCAGTGGATGGCCCCAGACCCATGTATATCTGGGCAGCACCAACTGGACTTGGTGCATAAGAAAGCACATGTGAAAAGGAGAAATATTAGAGAGTCTAGGGGAGTCGGTGGGTTTGAGTGATCAAAACTTTTTTGTTTATATATTTATATACTTAATATATATTTAATTTCATTTAATATATATATCCCAAAAAGAAATATAAATGGGGCTGCTGAGATACCTCAGCAGTTAAGAGCAATTGCTGTTCTCACAAAGGACCCAGGTTCAATTCCCAGCACCCACATAACAGCTTTCAAGCATCCGTAACTCCAGTTCCAGGGAGGCCAGTGCCCTCCTGGCCTCAGAGGGCACCAGGCACACAAATGGTGCACACATGTACATGCAGACAAAACATCCAAATGCATAAAATAATAAAAACTTGAAAAAAGAATATTGACAGGTGTGCATGTATGTGCACATGCATGCATAGCACAGACACTGATGTGTACTTGCTGCTTAGCAACAGATAAAAGCTCCGCCAGCATGACAGACCTTTCTAGACCTTTCTTTCTTTCTTTTTTTTTTTTTTTTTTTTGAGGCAGGGTTTCTTTGTGTAGCCCTGTCCTGTCCTGGTACTTGCTATGTAGACCAGGCTGGCCTCAAACTCACAGAGATCCACCTGCCTCTGCCTCTTGAGTGCTGGGATTAAAGGTGTGTGCCACCACCGCCTGGCATGACAGACATTTCTATCAGAAAAAGATAGTGAAAATATGGTTTTGATACCCTAGTTAGGTTTTCACTAATAAATGATTTTTAATTTAAAAAAAAATCTGTCCTGGAGATCAGCATAAGGAAGTTGCCTATCCAGGTTGGGAAGTCCAGGAGCTAGGCACCCTCTGCCCGGGCATGCTTTGAGAGTTCCCTGAAGGAAGCTACTTGCCAGGTCCTCCTGGGAGCTCTCCATCCCAGTGCCCTCCATCGGCAGTGCTGCCCCTACCCCGTGCACTTGTTTCATCTTGTCACAGTTTCCTCTGTGCTCTGTGAGACGCCAAGCCACTGAAGCCCAGTAGCCTCGTTCCTGCAGGGCTAAGCAGGAGGATGGATGGTTCTGATGTCCCCTCTCCGGCTCACAAGTATTGTCAGCTCCTCACTCACCGCTCCAGGCAGAGTCCACTACTGGAGGAGAGTATTACCAGGGCAAATGTTGGTTGCTATGGACATCACAACCCCCCACGCCCACTGATGGAGTCCAACCATGGCCCCAGGCCTACAATGATGTGTGGGGACATGGGATCGCTCCTCTGTGATGGAGACAGTGCTAAAGGTGAGGTCATTCTTCCTTGTCAGTGAGGCAGCTTCCTAGCCCAGTCCTCCCTCCTTAAAGGAACTCTCTGTCCTCCTGTCATTTAAAAAGTCACATTCAATTCCATATAACAGGAAGAAAAAAAAAAGTAAAAAAAAAAAAGTCACATTCAAATATTTAATCCCGTGCCATGAACTGAGGGGACATCTTCTACTGCTGGACTACACGGTGAGCTATTTGGAGAATGCATGGCTTGGCAAGTCTCTCCCAGCTCTGCTCTCTCAAGAGAAAGGCAAATGAAACACAAGCCAGAGGATTAATGTGCGGAGTGAGCCACTGGGTCCAATGCCTGTCTGTTGGTTTAACTCGGGAATTTTTTCTTTCTTTTTTCAGTAAACATCATTAGCAATGTATATTTTTCCTCTGGAAAAATAAAAGACACAGATAAACTTCGAATACGTTTTTTTGAATATAGTTTTTTCGTTTTTGAGTTCATCTCTCCGAGACCGACAGCACCGTTTCTGCTGAGAGGGGAGTTGTAGGTGGCAGATACCCCTAACGCTTGGGGCTTGGGGGTCACGCCTACCATCCCAGCTACTTCAAAGGCTGAGGCAGAAGGAGCATGAGCCCAAAGGCTACCTGAACCATAGGTGAGTTCAAGGCTAGCCTGGGCAACTAAGTGAAGCTCTGTCTCAAAACAAAGTAAGTCGGGCATAGTGACGTACACCTTTGATCTCAGGACTCAGGAGGCAGAGGCAGGAGGATCTCCGTGAGTTTGAGGTCAGCCTGATGTACAGAGTGAGTCTCAAGATAGCTATGGCTAAATGGTGAGAACCTGTCTTGGAAAAGCAAAGAGCAACAAAACCAAAAAGTAAAAATAGAGCGGGAGAGCAATCCGTGCAGCGATAGGGCAGTTGGCTAGTATGTGTGAAGTCCAGGGTTCCACCTCTGGGAGAAAAAAGGGAGGGAGGGAGGGAGGGTGGGAGGGAGGGAGGGAGGGAGGCAGAAAGGAAGGAAGGAAAAAAGGGGGAAGGGGATGTGGGGAGGAAAGGCCTTAGGTAAAGCCTAGGAAGGAAATGACACACGGGACGCCCGCCAGTCTCAGAGCTGTCTGTGAAGCGCAGGACCTCCAGGTGTGTCCGGAGGGTATGCATGAGGTACTGGTCACTCACACCCAGGACAGGCAACAGGCCCGAACACCAGTAAAGACACAGATAGCTCCTCCTGTGTGGAATGTGCCAGAAAAAAAACAAACAAAAAAACAAAACAAAACGAAAAAAACCCGTGCTTTTTTTCTGGATTGGTTCTTTACTATTGAACAGATTCTGTTCTTGCTCCTGTGAAAGAGTCCCCACGTGCATGGACGGTTTCACTCACGGGTGGCACCAGAATGACTTTGAAATCTTAAAGTCCTCCCTGTTACAGTCAGTTAGGTGCAGGGACAGCAAGCACAGAGGGTGTCGGCTCCTCCGCAGAGCCATGCGCCCAGCATCGGGTTTGGGGACACATTAGGCCACCCCATGCATGTTGGTCAAACTCACCAAGAGTGATTATACATCTCCGTTTCCAACAGCAGGTGTTTATGGAGAGGGGAATATGATTTAATATGGGAGCTTGGGTGTGTCTTTTGAGAGCTTCTGGGGCTGGGAAAGAAGGTAACATGCATCCCCAGAGGCTGCTCCTTTATGAGCTGCAGCAGTGTTGACATAGGAGATTGTGCTGTGCCCAGGCGCTCCTGGCCCGTGAGTAGAGCAGGGAATGTTCTGGAACTGGGATGTTTCTATTCCCTTCGGGCTCTCTGATGAAGCCCCTCTACCCTGGAGCTCTGCATCCACAACCTGAGGCTTCCTCAGAGCTGCCTGTGGTCCCAGCTCTTTCCACTCCCCCTTCTTGCCATCCCCTCCCATCCTCTCTCTTCTCCACATTTCCTGATATCAAACCTCCATCTATATCTGAAGGCTCCTCCTCTCTTCTGCTCCCTTCCTCCTGTGCTGGGATTCTCATTGGGACTCTGCATGCCTATCTGCTTGCATCTGCCTCCCAGAACAGCTGAGCCACACAGACACCTGTGCAGCAGGTGCCAGGGACTTGACCCAAAGGTGGATCTTGTCCTAGTGCCCAATGAAAGCAACCAGGTTCCCCCTGCCCTCTCTAACAATGGACCCAAGCCTCTGTCCATTCCTACTGGGCTCCAGAGGTTCTAATGACTGTGGGTACCTCGCTCACTTCCATAGCTTCCCCATGGGTGGATGAAGACCTTAGATATACAAATAGAGCCCTGGTTGCAAGGAAGTTACAGGTGGGGGTGGTCAGGATGCTACAGCCACGGTGTCATATGGCAAAGCCTTTGGAGTCTCGTCTTCGTTCTGTCTCTAGGGTCTCACCAACCACTGTGTTCACCGAGGGCCTTGGTTGGCTAAAGCATGGAGCTTTGCGGAAGGATGTGGGGTGGCCGTGGGTGGGGACCAGTCTCACAGCATAGAGGAAGAGAGCCACTGCCCCGACATAGATGCATGGCTCCACAGAAAGTGCAGAGACCATTGTGAGTTGGAAAGTTCTTGTGCTGTGGTGGGGGTGGCCCCTGACTGTACTCTTGCTTGAAGAGTCTGTAAGTAAAGGGAAATAGAGGATGTGACTTCAAAACAACCAACATCCATACCAAGTGCCAGCAACTGAGCCCCACCAGGTATCCAAAATGGCCCTCAATATAGGACATTGTACTGCAGCATGCAGCAGAAGACCTGGTACTTAATACATGCTCACTCAGTAAGTGCTAGACAGACAGGTGAATAATGGATGATGGATGGATGCATGGATGCATGGATGGATGATGGATGGATGCATGGATGGATGTTTGCATGGATGCATGGATGGATGATGGATGGATGGATGATGGATGGATGTTTGCATGGATGCGTGGATGGATGATGGATGGATGTTTGCATGGATGCATGGATGGATGATGGATGGATGTTTGCATGGATGCGTGGATGGATGATGGATGGATGATGGATGGGTTAATGGATGGAAAGAAAAGTGAACAGATGGAAAAAGGAGTAGGTGGATGAATGAATGGATGGGTGTGAAGATGAGCGGATACATTGGTAGATGGAAAGATGGATGGATAGGTTGCTAGAACAGGAAGATGGATGAATGGACAGATGGGTTAATGAATGGAAAGAAGGAAGCAAGAGTGGATGGAAGGAAGGAAAAATAGATGGATAGACATAGAAAAGATCCTTGGGGACTGACCATGGTGAGGTCAGCAAAGTAATAAAGTCACTGAAGAACACACGGTGTGTGTTTACGATCTGTGCAGGGGTGAAGGGTGGCAGCCACTCCTACTAGACTGGTCTGTGTTGGAAATAAAAACTGTTGGTTTTGTTTCTTCTCTGCGAGCAGGCTGCTCACTGCTCACAGTCTGCCTCTACCCCATGCCTGGCCTCCCCAGTGCACCGAAGGGCAAATTCAGGCCCGCGAACCAGAAACCTGCCCAAGAGAGTTGGGTGAGAAGAAGCTGACAGCATCCGTCATAAAAAAGCTGGAGGCTTGGGCAGAAAAGTAATCATCTTGTAATTGACTGTTTACTAATGGAATCTATTAATTTATTGCCATGAAAGAATCATCTAATTTGTGGTTAATGGTGTTTAAAAGATAAACAGCATAGATTAACTCTCTGGAGCACAGCCCTAGAGAGCTTTGGGTGTGGGAGAGAGTCCAGGCTTGGGCTGGATGGACATTGGGGCCAACAGTCGGCTGGGCTGAAGAAAGGGACACAGTGATTCCATCTCCATCACCCCATATTATCCCCAGAGGAGCTGAATTCTCCCTGTGTCTCCTTCAGGACAAAACAAGCCCCATGGCAATCCCCACCAAACTCATTGGCCCCTTCTCTGAGGCTTCATTCCTCTCGTGGGAAACAATATAGGTTGTTCTCAGTCTGGTGTGTCAGATGCCACACTGAGTCGCCCAATAAGTCAGTCATTTTCTCAGCCCCGCTTTGCAGAGAAGAAAACTAGGGGCCAGAGAGGCAACACAGGTGCCCAAGGCACTGGGATACTGGGTGGGAGGAAGGAACTCAAAACAGAAGTCCCTGTGTGTATCAGGGTGGCCTTAAATTTACAAATGTCTGCCTGCCTTTGCCTCGCCAGTGCTGAAACCGAAAGCGAATACAGCCAAACTCAGCCCTGCTCTTCCTCTACCTCGTCTCTTTCTGTCTCCCCTTCTGTTGTTTTAATTGTTGGTTTTAACATCGTTCTAAATAACACCCAAGTCTGAGAAGTAAGTAATACATTTACTGCTAGCATGAATTCGGAATAACACTCAGCTAGTAAAGCAAAACTTACAAACTACCAACGGTGCAAAAGCCTACAAATTCTAGCAATGCCCCCAAACACTGAAAGCACCTGGTAAGGCTGCACAGTGCCACGGTACCCGGTGACCTGTCTACTGTCACAAGCCACACTCCCCAATCTTGGTGACAGAGATAGTTTCTGCCCAGCAATCCCCCAGCCTCCCTCCCTGCTGGAGGACACCTAGAACATTCCCAAGACTCAGGGGGATGGGAAAATAAAGCCTGAAGCCAGGGAGACTTGGGAGTGTTGGTTGCCAACATCTCAAAAATTAAGTGCTGGCAGCTAGGTCTGAGCTCCATGAGAGTCTGTCCAGTCAGTGTCTTCATAGCTGGACTGGTCCAACTTGGGGCTTCCTTCACTAATACCTCACCTGGGGCCATTTCCTTCCCTCTCTGGGCCTTAAACTCAGGGTCCCCTGGCTAAACACCCCACTAACTTCTGAAATAATGAAGCAGTCAGGCCCAGGAACTGGCGTTGGCAGAGTTTTATTTCCCCACAAAGCCTGAGCCTCCAACACGGGTGTGAAAGTGATCCTTCAGCAAGGCTCACAGCGAGTCTGAATATCAAACTCAGGGAAGTGCAGGAATTCAGTGAGCCAGGCCTGGGGACAGGCCTTGAGAACCGGAACAAGATAATCCTGTCACCCTCGGATACTTGAGCCAGTGACTCCTTAGGTCGTGTTCTGGGAATCAGGGAGGCAGGCAAGGGTTGCATCTGGGTCTGTGTGAGCCAGACTGAATCACGGCATCTCACATGATGCCGGGTCAGAGTCTGCTCTGGCCACCGGAGGCCAGTTCCACATCTCCGCTTCCTGTCTTCACCCCTCCAGGCGGGCTTGATGGTCATCTGCCGTGTTCTCTCCTGTAGAGTCTCAAGCTCAAAACAAAGCGCTTCGGGGATGCCTTAGTAAATGTGTCGCATGTGCCTGCCTCAGTTTCCCTACTTCTTAGCTTTGCTTTGTCCTTATTGCTGCTACCCAAACCTCAAGGTGAAAGGTCTTAGCCTTAGCAAGAGACTGCCTTCTGACAAACTGCCTCCCACTCAATGAGAGAAGAAAGGTCTCTGAGCAAGTCCCACTTGGTGGCTAACCCAGTCTTTCATACTGCTACGCAAATCAACTACTCTGATTTTTTCCTCAAGACCTAGACTTCAGGGACTACCGAGGTGATGGTCTGTCCCACCAGGCAGGTAAGCCCTTTAGCCACGCAAGGGTGCTCTCATTGGCTTCCCACGATCGCTTTCTGTGTCCTCGAGGACCTAGAACAAAGCTCTCCTGGAAGTGTGTGGGGGCGGGGGAGGCAGAATAAAATGAAAGAAAAGGTCTGTTTAATCACCCTTATTGTCAAAACAGCGGCCAGGCCAAAATACCTGGGCTCTGACTCACCGCCTGACGTCCTCCAAGGCGAGAGGCGGCAGGAAGTAACTGCAGGCGTCCTGGGCTGAGTTTAGAGGCTCTGGTCCGCATCCTGACCCCTCCTCGCTTGAACAGCGCTGAGATCCAAACTGAGATGCACACAGGCCCGGGGATGTGACCCCCTCGTAGTCTCTCCTCCAATCATGTGCGCACTCTCCCGGGCAGTCTCCCAGAGAAACGCTAGGTTTCTGTATTCCCCTGCACCTCTACCTGGCTAGAATCCTCTGTCCATTGGCTGCATGGGAGCCCCAGCGAGTGATCAACAGTTGGAAACACTTCTTCCTGGAGTTTTCCTTGCCTTGGGGATTCTCTTGGCTTGCAGGAATCTTTGTGTTGGTGTGGTCGAATCTTTCTCTCCCCTTGAGGTTCCTTAGCTCGTCTGTCTAGAAGAGGCGCTCCACTTGGGGGTGGAGGTGGGAAATGGTCTTTAAGGCCTTAGCGAAGGTCAAACGTTAGGAGGACTGCTTGGGGGTGGGTGTGGGGGGTGTAAGCATCATGTCTCCATGCTAAGGAGGTAAAATACTAACGGAGGTAAAAAGACACTGTCATGGAGACATATCCGTGAGTATTCAGATTGTTGGTGCTATGTACTCCTCACAGATTTGAATAAAAATTAAAAACAGCCAGTGGATCTTGTACTCCGAAGACAGGTCTGTAGCCCCAGGGTCACTTACTCATCCTGTAAATATGTCTCCCTTCAGCTGGCTCTGTGGTTCAGTGTACAGCAAATCGGACGTCTAATGGTGAAACAGGTATCCTCCAGGTCACTCTGAGAAGCTGCCCCAACCACTGTGCCCCTGTGGATCTGGGTCCCCAAACCATTCTAGGCTATGAAACCAAACCCGGGAAAGCACACAAAGTTGCATCATCAACATCAAACATTCTGGCACAATCTAACCCCTAAGAGTAGAGAAAAGACGTTGTCAAGGCAGAGGTAGGGGTAGGCAGGGGACAGGGAGACCCGAGTCACAGAATTCAAAATTCCCACTTGTCAAGAAGGGGAAAGAGGGAGACACCTGGTTCTTAAGACCACACTGCAGGCTGTCAGAAGTGTGACCTTGTCGGGATGCCTCTAGGGTTTTGCTTGTTTTCCTTCCACAGCAGGGATTGAACCCAGGGCCTCAAGCTTGCTGGACCACCTCAACCCTGGCTGTATTAAACCCATCAGCCCAAGTTTGCTTTTCCTTTAGAGACAGTGTCTCCTGTAGAGCAGAGTGGCCTCAAACTCACTGCATAGCCGACCTAGAACTACATGGAGGTGGGAGAGAGCTACCTCCTACAAGATGCCCTCTGACCTCCAGATTCACACCCAGGCATTTGCGTCTCCCTGTTCCCCTCAAACTAAATAAGTGTATTAAAGATTTTGTTGTTGTTTGAGACAGAGTGTCACTATGCAACCCTGGCTAGCCTTGAGTTTAGAGACCTATCTGCCTCTGCCTCCCAAATGTTGGGATTAAAGGTGTGCACTGCCATGCCCAGCTAATTAAGAAAAAATATTTCTCAATGACGTGCACTTGCCTGGATTCCTCAGGCCTCCCCATATCCTTCCCCTGCCCAAAAAAAAAAAAAAAAATCAAGAAACTCAACAGATTAAGATTCTTCGAATTGCAGAGGGTGGTGGCTCAAGCCTTTAATCCCAGTACTTGGGAGGCAGAGACAGCCAGATCTTTGAGTGTGAGGTAAACCTGGTCTACAGGGTGAGTTCCAGGACCGACTCCAAAACTACTGAGAAACCCTGTCTAGAAAAAAACCAAAAAAAACAAAACAACAAAACAAAACAAAAATAAACGAACAAACAATGACAATAAAAACTTTTCAAATAGACAAAAGTTCTACAGAACCTTAAAATGGCCATGGCCAAGCAGGAAAGAGCCATGAATGGAATTTCAGGGCATAAGTCTGGGCTCATCCATGAAAAACTTCTCCAGTTCATTAGTCACCAAGTAGTTGAAGTGCGGATTGTAATGGCATCTTTCTTTGAGCCTTTTGGAGTTGCAATATTGAAAAGAAGCAATGGCTCACAGCATCGGCAGGGAGGGGGACGCACACGGCAATTCTGGACTATGTGCTAAGATTCTTTATAATGTGTGTTTTAAAAATCTCAGGGTTTTTATTTCTGAGCAATTACTAGAAAATTCTGCATATGGCAGGAAGTTTGTGCCATCATTTTACAAGGGAGGAAGTGAAACAGGACAAGTTTGCCATAGGCGATGAGCGAGAGAGACATACTACATCACACTGCGGGCGAGGGTGCAGTCGCAGGGCGCCACAGAAACAAATGACAGCACATAGAAGAGAGTGGCGGCTGAGCATGACCCCGGACACTTGTAATCTCAGCACTCAGGCAGGAGGATTACCAGTCCGTTCAAGGCCAGTCTGGGCTACAGAGTGAAACTCTGTCTCAAAAAATAAGGGCTGGAGAAATGGCTCCTTAGTTAAAAGCACCTGTTCTTGCAGAGGACCCGGGTTCGATTCCCAGCCCTCACATGACAGCTCACGGGGTTTCTCTGTGTAGCCCTGGCTGCCCAGGAACTCACTCTGTAGACCAGGCTGGCCTCACGTTCACAGAAATCCATCTGCCTCTGCCTCCGGAGTGCTGGGATTAAAGGCGTGCACCACCACTGCCCAGCTCATTGAGTTATTTTGATGTGCTGGGCAAACCTGAGTCTCCCACATGCTTGGGCAATCACTTCACCACTGTGCCCCAGACTCTGTTCCCTGACTTCCTAGTCCTGAAATACTGTCATTTTTTTACTTTATTTCTTTTTGGTTTTTGAAGATTTATTTATTTTATGTGTATGTGTGAACTGTTATTTCAAGAGACATGAGTTCTGTTCCCAGCACCCAACTGCCTGTAACTCCATCTCCAGAGATCTGACACCCTCTTCTTGCCTCCCAATGTACCTGCACACATTTGCACACACACACAAACACATATATATAAATAAAAATAATTAACACAGGGGTCTGGAGAGATGGCTCAGTGGTTACAAGCACAGGTTGCTCTTCCTGAGGTCCTGAGTTCAATTCCCAGCAACCACATGGTGGCTCACAACCATCTGTAGTGGGATCTGATGCCCTCTCCTGGCGTGCGGACTGAGCACTCATAGACATAAAAATACATAACTTAATCTTTAAAAAAAAAAACTTAAAAAAACCTCCTGTCCTCGTCATTGAATATCTGCAAAGCATGTGTGTGCGTGAATACATACACACACACACACACACACACACACACACACACACAAAAGAGCCCATATGCTCAGAGAACAATCTGGAAGAAATCTTTGTCAGACTTCTAAGAGCAGTTTTCTTCTGGAGATAGAATTACATCTATGTGCACAGTGCTGTCTGTGTTTCCGTTGATAGGTACCAGGACTGGCAAGTGCAGGCAGGGGGTGGGGTGGCTGGCAACAACACAGGCTGCTCTTGCATATGGCGCTTGTCATAAACTTTGGAAACAAACACAAGAGTACTTATCAAAAGTCTTAATGCATCCGCCTCGCCTTGCCAGTGATTCTGCTTCTAGGAATTTGCCCTAAGGGAATCATTGGAGATGGACACAGAGGTTGTTATACAAGGGTGCCCACTGAAGAGTTAATTTGCAGCAGTGGGATGGGTCTAAAGAGCCAACAATAAGGGACTGTTTAGAGGCGAGCTGGCTTTATGGTAAGCGACCATGGACAGTGATGTTGGGTGGCGTACCAAGAAACCAACAGGTAGAAGATGGGGCAAGGTGGTAGACCAACTGCCCAAGGGTGTGTAAGGCCCCAGGTTTGCCCCCAGGATGCCAATAAAATAAACAGCATATGCTGTAGGGGCCGAAGATGGACACATGCCTGCGAAGGTCAGCGGGGTGAATGAATTCTGAGTAATTTTTATTTCCCTTTTCTGTTATCCCATACTTTACAATTTCAGTATGATAAACATGATACTACAATAAGGCTTTTTACTTATCTATTTATCATCTATTCATTCATTCATTCATTCATTCATTTGGTTTTTTGAAACAGGCTTTCTCTGGGTAACAGCCCTGGCTGTCCTGGAACTTGTACTGTAGACCAGGCTGGCCTTGAACTTACAGAAATTTGCCTGCCTCTGCTGGGAATAAAGGTGTGCACAACCACCACCCACCACAATAAGTATTTTTTTAAAAGTCATTCTTTTTTTCAATGTATAACTTTTTATTACATTTATGGTGTGTGTGTGTGTGTGTGTGTGTGTAGTGTGTATGTGTATGCGTGAAGACATGGTACATGTCTAGAGGTCAGAGGACAACTTGGAGGAGTCCATTCTCTCCTTCCACCACATAGGTAGGTCTTGGGGACTGAATGTAGGTCACCAGCCTGAGTGGCAAGGACCTTTACCTGCTGAGCATCTCATAGTCCTGTCCCCAACCCCCACCCCCAGCCCCTCCTACTGTTTTTCTTTTCTTTTGTTTTGTTTTTACTAAAAACATTCCCGAGAGAATTTACACCAAGGAAGAGTTGTTCTTTCTGGAGATTCCAATGTCCAGCCAGGCTGTTGGGGGACCATATAGGATCATGGATCTGCCTGGTGATCAAAGGTCTATGATTAAATCTGTGCCCTGAGCCACCCTCTCTGGTGCCACCTGAACGTGACCTCTCCTAAAAGTTCACAGCCCACTCCCCCATCCTCAGTAGGCTGAGAAAAAACTGATATGTTTCCTGTCCTGGGAGGAAATGCAGAGGTCAGAGGCCCAGCTGGCCTTCACAGCATCCGAATTTGCCTGATTAAATTGGCTTGGTGTTATGTGTGATAGAAAAGGATGGAAATCCCAGTCAGGGTGAGATTTTTTTTTTTCCTGAACTTATTTCCCAGAACTCAGAACTGCTCCACTTGGGAACATCCAGCTGAGTGGCTGGATTTACCAGAGAGAGGCTCAGGCCGCCCTACAGCCCAGTCTCTGGCTGAAACACCTTTTAAAACCCCAAAGGTGGAGTGCTGCTGACAAGGGCTGGCCAGAGAGGTGCAGGAAGTCGCTCACCCAGGTCATTGTAGAGAACACACAACAAGAAAATCCAGGGGAATCCAGTCAGGGGACAGAGACAGTGGACGCTGGGAGCCTTCCATAAGGAAGGGATTATTTTCAGCAGCTTCCTTAAATACTGAATGTGGGGAGAGAGTTCTGGACTCAGCAGCGGGTTCTTGGAGTTGGGGCTCTTTGTCTCTTCCCCCTCCGTCCCTCTCCCTTCTCCCACTGCCATCCACGGAGCCTCCACCACTTGATTAGTGTCTGTTTAGAACTACAGTGGCTCTAATGAGCAAACCCAGCAGGTGCCTGGCCGCAGAACACAGTGCTCCTCCGCGGGACACAGGCTCCCATCCACAGGACACAGGTGCCCATCCACAGGACACAGGTGCCCGTCCACAGGACACCGACATCCCAGTACAACACCAGATATCAAAGTTATAAGCCCACCTCCTATCTTATCCCTGAGAGTCCTGGGCAGGAAGCCCATAGTGCTCCAGACACTCCAGGGTGTGAAGCACTGTTTGTCCCCTGAACCGTAAGACACTGATCACAATCTGTCCCACACTGCAGGGCACCCATACCACTCTGTCATGAACATTGTAGGACACAGGAAACAGGCTATGCTGGACAGAGTTTGAGGGGCCACAGGCCTGCTGCAGCATGGGAGGCATGCCAGGCTCCCAGTGGGCACAGGGTTTAAGCACTATAACAAAAATGAACAGACATCTTACTAGGATTTCTGTTGCTGTCATAAAGACCACAACGAAAAGCAATTTAGGGAGGAGAGGGTTTTTTTCCATTTATAACACATAGGTCACAATCCACCACTGAAGCAAGTCAGGGCAGGGACTCAAGGCAGGAACCTAGAGAGGAACTGAAGCAGAGGCCATAGAGGAGTGCTGTTTACTTGCTCAACCTGCTTTCTTTTTCTTTCTTTTTTTCTTTCATTTTCTTTTCTTTTTTTTTTTCAAGACAAGGTCTCTCTGCGTTATCAAGAGCCAGGTTGTAGACCAGGCTGACCTCGAACTCACAGAGATCTGCCTGCTTCTGCTTCCACAGTCCTGGGATTTTAAAGGCATTGCCACCAGCATGTTCAGTCTGCTTTCTAATACAATTTAGGCCCACCTGACCAGGGTGGCACCTATTATATCAACCATGAATCAAGGAGACACCCACAGACTTGCCCATAGGCCAATCTGATGGAGACACTTTCTCGATCGAGTTTCCTCTTCCAGGATAACTCTAGTTTGTGTCAAGTTGACAAAAAATCAAAACAGCCCCTTCCTAGGATTCTCACTGACTCACATCAGGGTGATGGGCTGTCTCCCCACATTCATGCCCACCTGGACTCCAGTGTGTGGTCTTATTTGGAAATCCATATACAACTAAGGTAAAGATATACGTGGGATGTCCTGTCTGCATCCAGAGAGCACCTTGTGAGGGACAAGGTGGCACACAGGCATACAGAGAAGGCCAAACAAAGATGCAGCTGAGATTGACAGGTCTACTGGCCAATGCCAGGGATCACCACAGCTATCAGAATCCAGGGGAGGGTCTGGGGGAGACTCTTAATCAGTCTTCAGAAGAGACCAACCTTCCAATGCCACAGTTCTGAGCATCTGTCTTCCCGACCTCTGAGAGTTTGGTTTATTTGAATCTACCTAGTGTATGGTGACTTACTAAAGGAGCCATGTAAGCTAGGGCACTCAGACAGAATGGTCTGTATGTCATTTGCCCTATGAGAAGTGGTGGCCAGCAGGCTTGAAACTCAAAACAGTCAACGATTTGAAATCACCACCACCACCACCACCACAATCATCATTACTATTACCATCATTACCATCATTGACACCACCATGTACTACCATCATCAGCATCAGCATCACCATCATCACCACCACCATCATCGCCACCACCACAATCACCAGCACCATTATCACCACCACCACCATCCTCACCACCACCATCCTCACCACCACCACCACCATCCTCACCACCACCACCATCATCACCACCACCACCACCATCATCATCATCACCACCACCACCATCCTCACCACCACCACCATCACCACCACCACCATCATCACCACCATCATTACTATTACCATCATTACCATCATCGACACCACCATCTACTACCATCATCAGCATCAGCATCACCACCACCACCATCATTACCACCACCACCATCACCACCACCACCATCCTCACCACCATCCTCACCACCATCATCACCACCATCCTCAACACCATCATCCTCACCACCATCACCACCACCATCCTCACCACCATCCTCACCACCACCATCACCACCACCATCATCACCACCATCACCACCACCATCATCACCACCACCATCCTCACCACCATCACCATTATCACCATCACTTCCACAACCATTGCTACCATCATCTTTACCACCAGCACCATCACCACCATCATCACCATCACAGGTGTCAGTGTGGGCTGAGTATTGGATGTTAAGCATGATGCACTACTTCCCTTTTTTGAGGTACTGAGGACCAGAGCATTGCTCATGCTAAGCACATGCTCTGCCCCAGGGACATCCCCGAAGTCCTGCACATCCTTCCTCAATGGTTCCGAGATTCTGCCGAGTACCTTCCATTGCTTCTGCTTTCCAGACCTGAGAACTACGACCTAGGTGGTGGGAGGACTTTACACAGAGTTCCAAATGCAGACACCAAATCCCACTCTCCACACTGTTCCTAGCTCATCGGCCCTTCTCTCAGGAGTAGAGGGCTTCAGCCTGCCAAACCCTGTTTAATACAGCCCGAGACCAAATGCACGAGGAGCGGGGTCTGCAGACTACCCCCAGGTGCTCAGTCTGAACTGCATTCAGCTTCCAATGGAGTCAATGTGAGGCTGGATGCATGGCTGTTTATAAAGAGAAGGCTGTGACCATCCAGGAGGCAAAGGCAGTTCACAGACATGGTGGGGTGTGGCGGTCCACACTTGATATCCTAGCACTGGGGAAGCTCAGGGGGCAGAGGCACAAGGAGCCTGAGTTGGAGGACAGCCTGGGCTACATAGCAAGCTTCAAGTCAACCTGGGCTATACAACAAAACCCCGTCTCAATCAATAACAATAAATTCAAAAGTACAGAGCTGGGGGCTAGAAAGATGCCTCAGTGGGTACTTGCTGTGCAAGCCTGGCAACCTGAGTTCAATCCCTGCAAGTCAAGCTAGAAAGAACAAATCAATGCCTGAAAGCTGTCTTGTGACCTCCAGGAACGCCTCATGGCACACACATGTGCGCACTCACATTTGTGCTCATACAATAATAATTAATAAAATATCTATTTAAGATGATGGGACTTAATCAATGGGTAAGAGTAGTTGCTGTGGATGCATGAGGGCCCGAGATCAGATCCCAGCACTCATGTAAATACTGGGTGTGGCACACATGTACCTGTGACCCCAGCACTAGTGGGTTGGAGCCACAGAAACAGCTTGCTGACTGCCAGCCTAGCTCCAAGCTAAATGAGAGAGCTTTTCCCAAGAGAATGGAATGAAGAGCGAGAGAGCAGGGCCCTGGAAATCCTCTTTTGTACTCTGCACGCATGTGCACAGCTGCAGGCGTCCATGCAAGAGCAAGCGCAAGTGTCCATGCATGCGCAGGTGTAGGCGTTCCTGCATGCACACCGTATAGTAAACATACAAAAAGAGAACTGAGCATTTATGCCCAGTTGTCCTCTGACCTCATCATGCACAGTGTGGCACATGAATGCACACACACACATACACGCAAAATAAAGAAGTCAGTGTAAAAACGGGCAAGAAAAGGGACAAGGCTTGCAAAGGCTACTGTGGACTGAAGCCAGTCGGGTGGTTGAAATGAAAGCGTGCAGTGCTCACCCAGGGGTAGAGTCATAGGGAGTGGTGGAGACGGTGGCAAATGAGGGTGAATACCCAGCCCACTATGGTGATTGTGGCGCCAGCATGGCCAGATCTTCTGGTTTTCCTAGAGAAGCCAGAAATCCAGGCTTTCATGTGATATATCCCAGTATTCCTAGATGCTGGTGAGTGTTGGACTTCCCTATAGTGTCCTGGCCAAAGTAAGTGTACTCTTCCACTTTACAGTCATTTGCTTAAAACCATCAAATGCGTGGGAAGTTTGTCCACTGATCTTCTTGTTTTTTAACGTAAGCTGTTTTTGAACTCTGCACGATTCTCAGTCTCCCAAATATTGGGATTATGAGGTAACGACGGTGAGGGACCACCATGTAACTCCGGCAGGACTAGGCTGGCCTCTGTGTCCCATGTGCCACCACGCCCGGCTGATTGACCCATCTTCCTCAAACTTCCATCTGGCTTAGCTACACAGCTGTCCAGGGACTACCAGGGACAGTGGCACAGGAGCAAGACTCAAGACCATGCAGAAAGAGCCACTGCTCCCCAGGGGTGTCCTGACTTTTTGATCCTGAGATACAATATTGCCATCTAAAATATGTTGGGCCACCTTCATAGCTATCCTCGGATACCTGGGGCCCATAGGCCCCTGATTAGACATGCCTGAAAGTCTACAATGTCTTAACTTCTGAAAAATCAGAACCAGTGGTGCTTCGGTTAGGAAAATGCCGTTCCCGACAAGTCAGAGTTCAATCCCCAGAAGCCAGATAAAGCTGAAAGGAGAGAACCGACCTTCTGACTGCCACATACACCATGGTGCCAGGTCCCACCTCCACATCATGCGTGCGCGCGCGTGCGCGCACACACACACACGCACACGCACACACACACACACACACACACATATCATGGTCATCAGAATTATCATCATCGTAATAGCAATAAACACTTTAAAAACACAAGATGGATGTTATGTCAACTTTTTATCATTATTAACGTTTTACCTTCGCAGATAAAAGCGCCAGCCAAGACGCCTGTATGACTCAATTGGAGCGGGCTTAAAATGTATTTCAAGTCCCATTTTAACTGAGAAATCAATAAAGCAGTTTGACCTTGCTCTGTGATACAGATATATGTCTTGACTTGCCTCCAAAGGACTAACAAACAGCTTTGCAAGGCACATAGCATTGAAGCTGGGACTTCATGTCCCCTCTGGCACGTTGCTGCCTGCCCCAGATATGAAGTAGGCTAGCAGTCCCACTGGCCTGCCAACCTGAGAAGCGGTGGCCCAGATGGCTTCCAGACTTCTCATCACAGCAGCTGCACTGGGCCCTGCACTCTCACGTCCCTCGTCCTGCAGGGTATTCTCCTGCGAAAGTGGCTTAGGTCACCATTGAGCTTGTAGAGGGAGGGAGGGAGGGCCCCATTCTCTCATCCTCAGCCCAGGTGGTTCATCAAAACATTCTGCTGGACCCTGGGTTCCAGGTGTGAAGGAAAGGAAGAAAGGAGGGAGGGAAAGAAAGAAAGAAGGAAGGGAAGGAAGAAAGAAAGGAAAGAAGGAAGGAAGGAGGGAAAGAAAGAAGGAAGGGAAGGAAGAAAGAAAAGAAGGAAGGAAGGAAGGAAGGAAGGAAGGAAGGAAGGAAGGAAGGAAGGAAGGAAGGGAGCAGATGCCTGAGATGAGCTCAGAGAGGAGGGTAGTGGGCAGATAATATTTTCTCCACTCATCTTGCTTAGGGACAACTGAATGTTCCCAGGATGGTGGCAGCTCATGGTGCCTACCTGGCCCAACAGCAGACTAAGCTCTGTCCCCCAACAGCTTTGTGTCCTAACTTGGAAAGGTCCGCGCTACATTCTCTCCCGGCTCCAGGAGTTCTCCCGTGAACACAGAACTGCACCGAATGACCAGGAGCCTCCTAGAAACTGTTTATTCGGCTTGCCTGGTCACCTCCTTGGTGCAGCTGAGACCCAGATGAGCTGAGCGCAGAGGGGTTCTGGGGGCTGGAGGCAAGGTCTCCCTCCAGAGCTGCTGGCTAGAGATGGAGCTAGCCTCTGCTGTGTTCACACAGTCCTGGCTTTGCTGAGCACTGTGTCCACTGGAAGCACAAGATCTAGACCTCAGCGGCACCTTCCTAGAGAGGGGAGGAGCTTCTTGTCCGAACCTCCCAGTGTGCTTGGTGCCTACAGGCAGGATGCAGGGTTCCCTGACAGCAAAGAAACAGCATGGCTTCCTCTTTCGTTTTCACAACACGGTTGGTAAAATGTTATTGGCCTCCTACTGTGTGCTCTGTTATTGGCCTCCTACTGTGCGCTCAGCATCTTTGTAGCCACGAGTGATATGAGGACAATAGTGCCAAGTCTGTGCTCTGGGAAGAATATCCCCTGGCATCAGAATGACAGTAACTTACAGGCTGAAGAGATGGCTCAGTACTTAAGAGCAGTTGCCGCTCTCCCAGGGGACCCCAGTTCGATTCCTAACACCTATATCAAGCGCCTCACGCCTGTAACTCCAGCTCAGGAGATCTGATGCTCTCCTCTGGATTCTAAGGGCATTGCACACAAGTATATATACATACATATGTACATATATCTTATTAAAAAAAATAAAAGTGAGCCAGGAGGCTGGCACAAGCCTTTAATCCCAGTGCTCGGGAGGCAGAGGATCTCTGTGAGTTTGAGGCCAGCCTAGACTACATAGTGAGGCTCAGGACAGCCAGTGCTATGAAGAGAAACTGTCTCAAAAAAAATTAAAATTAAAAGTTACCATGGGTGCCTTAGTCAAAAAAGGACCTCTGTAACACAAGCCCTACTCCTGAGGCTTGGAGAACATCACGGAAGAGGGGGTGGAAAGACGTCAGAGCCCGAGGACCAGGGTGGCCCTGTGACAGTGTCCTCTGCTGCCTGCACAAGCCCTGCAGAGCCACAGCAGGGGACATGAAAACTTCCTGAGGACCTCCTCTGAGAGGAGGAGCCGCAGGCTGATGGCTGCTCAAGGAGGGACAAGGACCCCAGTCCTAAGTGGCCAGCCCGAAACACATGCAAATAAGGAGAGTAGTAATTCAACAAAGGGGAATACACATGAGCTCATGGACTCCAGAAGGGACTGGGGCTGTGGGGTGGAAAGAATGCAGTGCTCAAATTTTAAAAATAATAGCAATTTACTACCAATCTTCTAATGTGCTGGTGGGGTTTGTTCTAGATTCTTTTATATTTATATATATATAATATATATATTTTAAATTTTAAAATATCTTTATGGTTTATTTAACTTTATTTTATGTGCATTGGTGTGAAGGTGTCAGATCCCCTGCAACTGGATCTTCAGACAGCCGTGAGCTGCCATGTGGGTGCTGGGAACTGAACCCGGGTCTTCTGGAAGAGCAGTCAGTGCTCTCAACCACTGAGCCATCTCTCCAGCCCTTCTAGATTCTTTTATGCTTTTTCCTATTGGGTTTTTTGTTGTTGCTGCTGTTTTGTTTTGTTTTTGAGCCAGGCTCTAGCCTCACACTGACTATGTAGCCAATGATGACCTCCAACTTCTGACGCTCCTGCCTCCATCTCCTTTCTGGATGCTGAAACTCTAGTTATCACCACAGTGGCTTTTGGGGCACTAGAAATGGAACATAGGGTTCTATGCATCCCCAGACCCTTAGTTTCAGGTCTTAAGCAAGTAAACTGAGGCTCACAGATGAGTAAATTGTTCAAATTCTCACAGCAGGAAAGAAAGCAAAGGCATAACGGAACCCCAAGTCCTCACATTCAGGGTGCCTGGCTGTCTAAATGCATTCTCACTGGCTTCCTGGGATATAATTTTGGTTATCTGGAATGTTTAAACAGACCCCATAAATATTTCAACAAACTATCGACATCAGATTGTGGGCGTCTGCGTCCTCAGTTCCAGCATCTGGTCCCGGAAACTCATATTTTTTTATTTACTTGCTTGGAGAGCCAGGAAAGAGAAGATGCACACAGCTTAGGGAGTGAAGATCAGTTTTCACTTTTGCAAAACAACCTGGCCAATGCCTCCAGGGTAGGGAGGGGCCTTCTGCTAAAACATGGAAAGAGGAAGCAAAAGAAGAAAGAAGATTCTTTGCAAGCAAGTAGGGTTTCTGCCAACAAAGCCACTCTTTCTCCCTCCAGGCAGGGGGGAGTCTCCACTGGGGGGGCAACATTGTGTTCACCTGCTACGCCCCCCAACCCCTGCCTAGACTATATCCCTGGGATACAAAGCAGGCCACTTATCACAGGACTGGGGATACCTCTGGGGTGTAAACCACTTAGCTCAGGCTGTGTTTTGTTGGACTATTCATTCTGACTTGCCCTGCATTTTACATGAAGCTTTTGACTTCATTTTCAAAAAATTTTGTGTGTGCATATGTCTCTGTGCATGAGTGCGTGTGCATGCCTGTGTGTGTACACAGAGGCCAGAAAGAGCGTCCTCCCTTGCCTGTCTATTCCTTTGAGACAGGGTCCCTCTGTGAACTCAGGACTTGAATTTTCTCAGCTGGGCTGGAAACCAGCACGCCTCAACAATCCCTCCGTCTTGCTTACCTTGAGCTGAGGTCATAGGCTACGTCTGGGATTCCTGGCTCATTATGTGGGGGCTGGGTCTGAACTCGGCTTCGTATAATTGTGCAGCAAGTGCTCTTAACTACAGAGTCATCTCTTTAGCCCCTTGGCTCTGAGTCCAAACAGAAGTTGGATGGTTCGGCCTATTGCTAGACGTGTGACAATCACCACCAACAGGACACAGCCTGCTAGCGTTGTTCTTAAAAGAGATGCCACCCAGTAAACTTACAGTAAGATGGGACCACATAAGCACATGGGCAAATTAAAATCATAGGAAAACCAGACATAACAATTTACTAGACACCAGACCAAGGAAACAGTGTGTGTGACATCTTCACTTGGATCCCATAAAGAGGTGGACACCTAACACTGTGGCAGTGACACCCCCCTGCAACGACCAGTCAGTTGACCACACTGTGTACCAGGGGACCAACAGGCAGAGAACTCCCGACTATCCCAGGAGTTCAGCTCAACTCTGTCCCCACTGCCACCTCAGTCTATTGCTGTATTACCATGGTCAGTCACCTGCTGTCGCTCATGGCTCTCCACACACCTTACCAGCCTGTATCTGGCCCTGCCCTTCACACCTAGCCTCCATAGCCCACACCTTTTGCTTCTGCAGTTTGACTTAGTTCTGAGGCTCAAAGCGAATGTGTGAGCTTGAGGCTTAACTGGTCAGAGGTGCCTGCAGAAGGTCTCCATCACTGGCCTCCCTGCTGGAACAGCCTCCCTTTGCATCAATCAGCTCTCATTTCTGTCCTCTTCGGGATTTCTTGAACACTGCTCGGGACTCTTTAACCTCTGTAACCTACACACACGGGGGGGGGGGGGGGGGAATTACTGTGTGATATGTGAGCTGAGGGTTCATATTAGTAATTAAGATTTGAATGAAAACCTGCATTGCCTCAGCCAGCAACCAAGGGAAACCAGGCTGAGAGGCAAACTGTAGCCAACAAAAACTACGCAGCCAACAAAAACTACACAGCCTGTGAACTCACTGTTAGTCGACAAATTCTGGCACTGAGTTAACACAGTTGTGTCTGTGCTTCTGACAGACCGAGACGACTGATGTCCAGGCTGACTGTGCTGGGAAGTCCTGCCGGCTTGGTGACACTGCAGACGTGACTGTCAGCACCTTCCCAAGGCTCCCGCTCGGCACCTGCTGCTTCCCTACCCTTCAGCACTCTTTCCTCATATTCCCCCAGGTGGTTCAATGCTGTCACTCAGGGCTCGGCATAAACGTCACCTCCTGGACAGGTGCTCTCTGGTCGCCACCAAAGCAGCCCGTCCAGTCCTGTGAGCCCCCCCTTCCCCCTCACCACAACCACCGTGCTTGTTAGACCTCTCCTCTGGATGTAATGGCCTTAGTGTTCCCTGCTCTTCCTCTCTCAGTAACATAAGGAAGAGATGGACTCTCACCTCTACTCAGTGCTGGAATCCTGCCCTGGCCAATGGTTCCCTCTGCTTCCCTCTCATCTAGAAAACTGAGAAGACAGGGGACCAAAGCTGGCTGGAGTCCCCGGGCTCTCCAGGACAATCTGGGCAGCGAGAATGCAAAGATATGGGCAAGTGAGATGGTTCAGTGGGTAGAGGGGCTTGCCGTCAAGCCTGGTGAACAGAGGTTGATCGCTGGGACTCACGTGGCAGAAGAGAACTAACCCCTGGAAGTTATCTTATGACCTCCACATGTGTGCCTGCATGAGCACACACACACACACACACACACACACACACACACAAATTATCTATCTATCATTGTCTCAGCACTCAGGAGGCAGAGACAGGTGAAACTACATGAATTAGTTCAAGGTCAGCCTGGCCTACAATATGAGTTCAGGAACAGCCCAGAAGCCTGTTAAGAAAAAAGAAAGAAAGAAAGAAAGAAAGAAAGAAAGAAAGAAAGAAAGAAAGAAAGAAAGAAAGAAAGAAAGGAAGGAAGGAAGGAAGGAAGGAAGGAAGAAAGGAAGGAAGGAAGAAAGGGAAAGGAAAGAAAAAGAAAAAAGAAAAAGAAAAAATCCTGAGATCCAACCTAAAAGCTGAAATTCACCCCCAAATTTAGTACGATCAAGACTTCAGTCAAGGACACTCTGACCACCTTCCTGCCTCTCCTGACTTCCCACTATTCTTGAATTCCCCGACCTGAAGAGGTGGCAAAGGGCTCTGGCCACTCAGCTTTGGGAGGAAGTGGCAAAGAGTGAAGCCAGCAGCACTGTTTGCAAACCCTGGGTCTGGGAAAGCCTCCTGCTCTCTGGCCTCTGCTTCCTTCTCTGAAAACCGGAGCCCTAGAAGGCGAACAGATCAGGAAAGGCTCTCTGCACAGTGTTCGGATACCCCACTGCTGCCATTGACTGGGTCTGCCTTAGAAGCCTGGGGGTCTCTTCCGGGAGAGCCGCTAGTCCTTTCTCCTTTGGCTCTGCTTACATGGGAAGCAAGCCCACCACGCTGGTGGCCTTCCAGCGGAGGAGTTCGTTAAAGCTATTTGAAGTACGGTTTGCTGCTAATGTTGAGATCCGGGCTTTTATTTTTATGAGATTTCATCCTTCTCCTCCTCTTTTTCCTCCTCCTCTTCCTCCTCCTCCATCCCTTTATTTTCTCAGAAAAGAGAATTCATCTTTTGCCAAGGGGAAAACAAAAAACCGTCTGTCCTCCCAAAGAGCAGTTGGGGCTCGCTGAGCCCAAGAGGCGGGTGTGGGTTGGGATAGTGGCAGAAACCTGGCTCGGGGGAGAGCTGGGTGAGCAGAGGGACACAGGTGAAAGGCAGAGTACCAGGACCGTGCCCAGAAATGAAGCCAGGACAGGCCTGCCACTCCCGCTCCACTCCTGAGGACCCTCTGGTCCAGGTCGACTGCCTCACCTCCATGACAACCCAATCCCATCCCGGGGCAGCTTCTCCATCTATGCTAATGATGGGACGCCTTCTCTGTCTGCCACGGTGATTGGCTGAGGTAATTCAGATCTAAGCCAATCAGCGAGTGGTAGGTAATGTATGGGCTCAGACATTGGTCAGGAAGTATTCCAATCAGCATTGTTTTTGTTCCAAACCTAGGGACCCTTCTAATCCTCCATTTTCCCCTACCTTGCTTATTCCATGAGTATTAAGGGGTAAGGGCTGGAGAGATGGCTCAGAAGTTAAAATCATGTGCTGCTCTTGCAGAGGACCTGGCTTCAGTTCCCAGCACCCACATCAAGTGGCTCACAACAGCCTGCTAACTCCAGTTTCAAGGGATCAACACCCTCTTCTGGCCTCTGCAGGCACTGCACACGCATGCACACATGCATGCACGCGCATACACGCACACACCCTGCCTGCCCTCTAACGCACACACACACACTCAAAAGACAGACATACATACTTTAAAATAAAATAAGTAAGTGAGCTGGGAGTGGCGGCACACACCTTTAATCTCAGCACTTGGGAGGCAGAGGCAGGGGGAAGGAATCTCTGTGAGTTCGAGGCCAGCCTGGTCTACAAAGTGAGTTCTAGGACAGCCAAGGTTACACAGAGAAACCCTGTCTCAGAAAACCAAAATTACAATAATAAATATAAATAAAATAAGTCTTTATAAGAATAAAAATTCCAGAATTCAGAACTGAGTCCACCTAGCTTCAAATTAAGGTCCAACCTGTAGCCTATGGCCCAGCACAAAATCCTAACCTCACTAAAATCGTGAAACTTTCTTCCTCTTTTGGGTTTGATGTTTTCTGTAACTTGATTGCATTGCAAACAGCTTTTAAATGTGTTTATTTCCTGTGTTTGTGAGTGTGTGAGAGTATGAGGTATATGTGAGTATGAGAGCTGTGTGTTTGTGTGTTTGTGTGTGTGTTTGTGAGTGTGTATATGAGGTATGTGTGAGTATGAGAGCTGTGTGTGTGTTTGTATTTGTGAGTGTGTGTGAGGTATGTGAGCATGAGGACTGTGAGTGTGTTTGTTTGTGAGTGTGTGTGTGCGCATGCGCGCTCACCACACTGTGAGCATGGAAGTCAGAAGCAGAGGATACTTCGCTTTTGGGGGAGCATGTTCTCTCCTTCCACAAGGTGAGATCCAGAGACCAGGCTCGAGCCATCTGGCTTGTCAGCATGCGCCCCTCCCCGCTGGGTCGTCTTGCCACCCTGATGTCTGATTTTTTTTTTAACTTTAGTTTATGTATAGGTGTTTTGCCTGCATGCATGTTTGTGCACTAAGTGCATGCCCAATGCCCCAGGAGGTTAGAAGAGCTTGGTGACAGATCCCCTGGAACTCTTAACTACTGGGCCATCCCTCCAGCTCCAGTGGCATGATTCTTGAGCTTCAAATTTGTAGCTGATAACTCATGTTTCTATGTGAACTGGTTGGACACATTTGCCAGTCTTGTTACTGGCACAGCTGAGCTTGGCACAGGCATGCATAGGGACCCATGCAAATGGGAGCAATGTCGGGGTTAGTTTAGGAGGCAGTAAGGAAGGTGTGTTTCTATTTGTCTCTGAGTTTTTTGCTTGATTGACTTTGGTTTTGGAAGTTTTGTTTATTTGCTGTGGTGCTGCTGCTGCTGCTGTTTGACATAGGGTCACTAGGCAAAGCTAGCCTAGAACCCACTCTATTGTCCAGGCTAGTCTCAAACTCACAGAAATCCTTCTTTGTCAAATTCCCGTGCTGAGATTGCAGATGTGAGTCTCACCAGACTTATCATTCTGCAGTTTCAGAGACACACTTCAGACACCAAAAACTACAGTTGAAACCAATTAGATTTGCAAATATACTTAAACTCCCACCCCACCCCCACTCCACCCACCCCACACCTGCAGGAAAAGGATTCTGTCAGAGTCTTGAAGGAGCAAGCCTGCATTCTCTCTACCCCGTCGCACCTCTGCGTGCTGTCCCCCTTGGGGTTTCCTCAGGAACAGAAAGTGATGTCCTCCCGAGGCTGAAAATCCCAAAAACCCGATAAAGCTGAGCTGCTGAAGTCACATCATAGAGAATCAAAATAGCAGAGAGGAGAGGGAGAAAGAGAAAGATGTGAAGACAGAGCAAGAAAAAGAAATCACATACGTGTCAGTGAGGGGGAGAGAGCGAGCCTAAATGTGTGTGAGAGAGAGAGAAAGAGAGACAGAGACAGAGAGAGATGGAGAGATGGGGGGCTTGGAGGCAGGGGTTATCATTTAAGCTCCTGGATCCAGATGTCTCTGAAAGTAGATCCATCTCCTAGACTTTGTCAGAATGGGGACCAATGAACTACCAGTTTTATTTAAATCAGTTTGAGTAGAATTTCAGTCAAAATTAAAAAAAAAAGAACAACCCAATTACGATATGAAATAGATCGTGTTCCCAACACATAGAAATAATAAATATTTGTGAGGTTAGAAATGCTAACTGGCCAAATTTCACCCTTACGAGTATCGAATTATCATATTGCACCTCATAAATATGCATAAATGTTATACATCTATTAAAAGAATTTTTAAAAGGTCATGAATTTTCATGTACTTTTCTGTTGTTTTTTCCAGTTACTTAGAAAATGAGATTTAACCAGTTTTATAACAAAAACACATTTTTTTTTAGAGATAGCTGGCTTCCTTGCCTTCGAAGCAGCTGGCTCTGGGCTCCTTCCCCAAAGCCAGAGGCTGGAAGTATTCAGAAACCAGCCCTCTGGTGCAGGACTGTTCTCTGACCCCCATGCCCCCCAGAGCCTCTCCAGCCTCAGTTTCTCTCTCTGCAGCAGGAAAACAAGATTCCCCAGAAGAGGTGGGTAGCACCCCGGGCTCAGGAAAGCTCCTGGGTCAGGGTTAATTAAAGTGTAGGGCAAGTCTCAGATGAAAGCGGCTTGCAGGAGGCTTTAACAGCCCTCATAAAGAATCTCCCTTCAATTACAGGATGATTTTCTTCTCACGGCATTTCCAACCATTGCCAAGCTGTTTCCTGGGCCGCTTTCCATGCGGCTGGACCTGTCTTTCTGGAATTGCTGCATTTTTTTTCCTCCCTCTTAGACACTTGGAAGGAAGGCGGTGGGGATGAAAGGAGGGGACGGTGGGGGAGATGAGAAATGGCGGGGTAAGGGATCCAAGAGGCTGTTGGAAATAGGTTCAGCAAGCAAGTGTCCAGCCACAGCCCAAAGGCCTGCTGAGGCCCCGCTGTGAAAGGGTTTCTTCCTTCTGCCTCTTGCTGCTCCTTGCCCTCCTCCTCCTTCATCCTTACACACACTCACATACACTCACACTTTATCTGGTCGACCAGGCTAGCCAACACCTCCTGCCTCAACCTCTTCAGTCTGTCACACTTGCCCCCATCAGTCTGCCCCACCACCCACTCTCTATATTCCCAGCACCCCTTGCTCTCAGAGCAGGAGGCCCAGTGCTCTTAACCCTGTACATTTCATAACTCTGTCTCTCTTGCCGACTGGTCCTGAGCCCTGGAAAGGCAAAGGCAGTCTGCTGCTGGGCTGCAAAGCTCAGACTATGCTGAATAAATGGCTACTACTCAAAGAGACTAATCTTGACAAGTTCATTGCGTGTTCAATACTCCTCCAAGGTCTCAGGGCTTCTGGTTTTCCTGGGCAGGAGACGTGTTGTCTCTCCAGGATGTAAAACATTCTTATGTTCTTAAGCATTTTCCTCCATGAGACAGAGTCCTCCTGCTGCATGGGCCAGGCTAGCCTCAGATTCATCAGCCTCCTGAGTGTTGGGATTCCAGAGATAGACCGCACCCAACTGCTTTCACGGCTGAAACCAAACAGATGACCAAAGGAACTTGGGGAAAGAAGGGTTTAATCTGACTCCCAGTTCCAGAGTTTAGTTCCTTATGAAAGGGAAGGCATAGCAGTCCAAGTATGGTGCAGCTATCTATGGTCAGAATGCTGGGGTTCAGTCGGCTTTCATTTCTTTGTGTGACCTGACCTAGGAGCTCAGCCCATAGCCTGATGCTGCCCACATTAAGGCTAATCCTTCCCATTGGAAATTAACCTAATCTCGAAACCCCCTCACAGACACGGGTTTGTCTCCAAGACGACTCAAGGGCCTGTCAAGTTGATCAACTTTTGTAGCCCCCTTTAAATGTAATCATGCAAAGACGTCCAGCTGGTCTGAGCTTGTGGCCTGCAAACAGAAGCCAGATGTATCCTATGACATATTGTCTGCTGACCCTTCAGGATGCGCTGGGTCCCCTGTGGGTTTGGAGGTATGGTAGAGACTCCTTTGTCACCTCTGTTTTCCTTTCTTCTGGGATAGAACCCTTGAATTTCAGGGAGGCACAAAGTCTCCTTTCTGTAATAAAGACTATATCCCGTGGCTTGGCCTGTAGCTCCGCAGGTAGACTGACTGCCTAGCATGAACACAGCCTTGGATTTGATCTTAATATCACATAAACTGGACATAGTAACACAAGCCTGTAATCCCAGCACTCAGGAAGTAGAGGCAGGAAGATCAGGAGTACAAGGTCATCCTTGGTTTTGTAGCAAACTCAAGGCTAGTCTGAGCTACGTGAGATTCTGTCTCAAATTTTTTTTCAAGATTTATTTCTATTTTATGTGTATATGTTCTGCCGGCATATCTGTGTACCATGTGTACACAGTGGTCTGAGAGCATTGGATCTCCTGGAACTAGAGCTACAGTCGTTGTGAGCCACCATGTGGGTGCTGGGAACTGAGCCTGGATCCTCTGAAAAACCCCTAAGTACTGCTAACTGCTGAGTCATCTCTCCAGTTCCCCTGTCTAAGAAATTGAAGACTATTCCCAGATCCCCTTAAAGCTAGGCACCAGAGGACCAAGGATGACCATGTGACTGTTTTTCTAACAAGATGCAAATGAAACTTCTGGAAGGCTCCCTCAAAAGGCAGCAAGTGCTTGGCTTTCCCCGGTTTCTGTCTCGTTCCCTTCATCTTCCTAGGGCTGGAACGTGCACACGATGGCTGGAGCTCCAGAAGCCCCGAACACCAAAGAGATATCCTTGGGCACGGGAGCCTGTGCGCGGAGGGAAGAGGAGAAGCGGGCAGGAGCTGCACCCTTGCCTTCTGAGCTTCAGAGCGTGCGACAGAAGTAAAGGCTTGTCTTGTTGAAGCCCGTGTGACTCGGGTCTTGACGCTTCCATCCTAATGTGGTAGCGGGGAGGAAAGGACACCATAGCGAGTAAGAAACTGCTTTGCTGTTCACAGCTTTTTAAAAACAGGACCGGGCAGCCAGCTATGATGTGGATACCGCTTTGCTGTTCGCAACCTTTAAAAGGGAAAATAACAGCAGCTAGCCTGTGTAGCACAATTAATAAAAACCCAGAGACAGATATTGGGGTTCAGCCCGAAGGTCAGAAAAGCGGAATAGCCAGCCCCCGGCTCTTACCTCTACGTCAGTCCAAAATGGTGATCCTGCCTCCACGAATCCTCAGAATGAGACTGTGTGTGAGAGCTGTCTTCTCCCATCTTACATTTCTCTCTAGGGCGGGGATTAAAGGTGTGCACCACTACCACTTAGTTTCTATGGCAAACTAGTGTGGCTACCAGGATTTAAGGTGCGTGTCCCCACTGCCTGGTCTGTAAGGTAGTGGGGCTGTTTCACTCTCTGCTCTTCAGGCAAGCTTTTTTTTTTTTATTAAAATACAAATGAAATATCACTACAAGCTCTAGCATGGGTCCTCACACTGCTCCTAAGTGTCATGGCAGGACTCCTCAGGGGTGACCTGTGTGGGACCCAGAAGACAGGCAGGATTCTTCCTGGTGTATACATCGATTTAAAGTAAACACCATGAACTAGGGGCTGATGAGTCCACACACCAGCCATAGGGGTGTTTAGGAAAGGGCCACCCAGATTTTCCCAATGAAATTTTTTTTATTTTTTTTTTTTTTTGGTTTTTCGAGACAGAGTTTCTCTATGGCTGTGGAACCTGTCCTGGAACTAGCTCTTGAAGACCAGGCTGGTCTCGAACTCACAGAGATCCGCCTGCCTCTACCTCCCGAGTGCTGGGATTAAAGGCGTGCGCCACCACCACCCAGCCCCAATGAAATCTTAAAAAGCAGAATGACTGTCCATGTGGTTTCAGCTGCATTCTCACGCTATTGCTGAGAAATGTGCATGTGTGCGTGCATTGTGTTACTTGAATACATGTGTATGTGCATGGGTACATGGGTACATGACTAGGCATGTGTGAGTGTACAGGTATGTGTGCACATGTGTATAACCATGCAAGTGGTGTATGCTTGGGTGAAGGTATGTGTGGGGGTGTGGGCATGTGTGTGTGCATGGGTATAGGGTGCATGTGTGCACGGATGTCTTTTGCATGTGCATATATGTGTATGCACACACACACACACACACACACACATATATATATATCCATGCATTCACAGACACTCCTGATGCCAGTACACTTCACACCTCCTTTGTTCAGTGTGCATCTCCTCAGGACACATAACGACAAGTTTTCTCATTATTTGGTGTAAAACATGCCATCTACATAATACAACAGCAGCACGTTATTATCTCCATGCCAATGTAATAATTCCCATGCTCTCTGCTACTGCCGGGCACATCCCAGTGTCCCCAGATGTCCCTAGCATCCTCCTTGGCACTGACTTAGCTGTCACATCGCCTCAGTCCTTCCGTATCTGGTCCTCCCTGCTGTCATTTCTTCTCTCATCTTTTGTGACATGAACATTTTCAGGAGTCTAGGTTGGGCTTTTGTAGGACACCTCCGCCTCCTCCCACCATCACAGTAGGGTTGGGGATTGAATTCAGGGCTTCTCCCGTGCTGGGCAAGGGCCCTGGCACTGCGAGCTCCAGTCCAGCCCTGTGGAGCATCTTTTCAGGCAGTCCTGTGTTTCAGCGATGTGGACACGTGAAGCTTTGGGGACCCTGGCACTCTTCATCAGCTCTGGGTGTTGACTGAGGGTGGGAATCAAATCCTAGCATCAGGGCCTGACGACGGCTATGGTCAGCGGCATTCAAGACCCATCCAGGAGCCTGGCTTTCTTTGGCTACCAGTTTAGATGCAGGGGTGTGTGTAGGGGGATCCACAGTAGGGAGAACGATGGTGATGCGGAGGCTACTCCATCTGGGTCCTCAAGGACAGGGACAGGTGACTCGCCTGCCTATAGCCTGGTGTCCAGTGCCCAGGAGAGCTGTGCCCAGCTGAGTCTAGCAGCCCTTAGAGAGGCTTGGAGATGAAGAGACTGGGGAAGGAGGGGTGTCTGGGGCCACACTGCTACCAGCTGCCATGAGAAAGCCCAGATCCTTGCCCAGGCTTGCAGATGTGGCTGACTGTGGACTTTCTGGTCCCTCTGTGAGACTTCACTCCACCTCGCTTCCTACACTGCATGTCTCTGTATTGTCTTTTTAAGTGACTTAAGGAGCCTGAGATGTGCTGCCAGGCTGGGTTCGATCCCCAGGACTCACATGAAAAGAGAGAACCGACTGAAGCAAGTTGTTCTCCAACCTCCAATAATGTGTGCTATGGGATGCACACCTACACACATGCACACAATAAATTAAAAAAAACAAATAAATGAAAATGTATGTGATCGATCATTGTTTGTTTGAGACAGAATTTTTCTGAGTAGTCCTGGCTGTCCTAGAACTCACTTTGTAGACTAGGCTGGCCTTGAACACACAGAGATCTGCCTGCCTCTGCCTCCCAAGTGCTAGGATTAAAGGCGTGTGCTATCAATGCCCAGCCTGTGATTGATTTTTTAAAGTTGATTTATTTGAATGTGTTTTACTGTGTGTGTGTGTTGACATAGGAATCTCTGCACCACGCATGGTGGTGCATGCTTTTAATCCCAGCACTCAGGAGGCAGAGAAAGTCTGATCTCTCTGAGTTCGAGATAGCCTGGTCTACACAGTGAGATCCTGTCTGAAAAGCAACAGTCAAACAAAAATGCCCACAGAGATGAAAAGCCTCTGCTCCCATACACACCCGAGTGGAAGCACTGGCACCCTGCGGTCTCTAGATGGTTCTTTCTTGCTCTTGCAGCTCTGTGCTGTCTGACACTCGCTGTCTGGTGTTGTTTGTGATAGTCACGGGTGTCACGTATACCTCAGCCCTCGGCAGTTGGGGCGAGGTATTTCATCCCCAGGGGACTCCTGATCACTCCTCGGATATTTTTCTCAATCTCACTGGGTGATATCACTAGTAAGTCCAAGGATATAATTTAGCATTCTTCAGCGCCCAGGACCTTCTCCCCACAGTATGACCCCTAGACACATGCCAGCATAGGTGGTGACATAGAAGGGTGATAAACACATTGCCCCCTTATAGAAAAAAGCCAATGACACCATTTCTGCTGTGCAGTCCCTGGCTGCTTTGTCCCATTGGGCTCATTCCGTGTCCGCAGCATCATAAGTCTACTGCTCTCAGGCTGGAGAGATGGCTCAAGAGTTAACGGGATTGGCTATTTACAGACGACTTGAGTTCAATTCCCAGTACCCATATGGTGGCTCACAACCATTAGTAACTCCAGGTCCAGAGGACCCAAACGGTGTACATGTGGTACACATATGGGCATGCATGAAGGCAAAACATTCATACACATTAAAATAAAAATAATAAATATAGTACTTAAGTCTAATGACTGGGGATATATTGTTGGTAGAAAGCTTGCCTAACATATATGAGGCCCTTGGTTTGATCCCCAGCATAGCAAACATTGGATATAGTGATACATACCTGTAATCCCTGCATGCTGGAAATGGAGGCAGGAGAATCAGAAGTTCAAAGTCACCCTCAGCTACACAGTTGAATTTGAAGCCAGCCTGAAATTCTTGAGATCTTGTCTCAAATAAACAACAATAACAAAATTAAGCTCCGAGATCTCTCAAGAAATGCATTTCCGCGACACCCCA
This sequence comes from Ondatra zibethicus, assembly GCA_004026605.1. Classification (NCBI taxonomy): domain Eukaryota; kingdom Metazoa; phylum Chordata; class Mammalia; order Rodentia; family Cricetidae; genus Ondatra; species Ondatra zibethicus. Next base: position 127,384 of record PVIU01002653.1, read on the forward strand.
GTCCCTGCTGCCTGTCCTCCATGGCACCCAGGTCCCTGCTGCATGTCCACCAACTCCAGCTCCCCCTATGGACCCATCCAGAAAACACAGTGTCGTTTTAGCTAGGAATCCCCACGTGGGGTTTCCTCTCAGAAAGCTACTGCCAGCTGCCTGTTTCTGGGTGGACCACAGGGGCTTGCACAAACCCACCTGATTGGCAGGCATGAACAACTCCGCCTGGGGAGTTTTCAGAATAATAAAAGGAGAGGAAACAGGATGCAACCCCAGTGTCTCTGGGCCCAATGTGGAAATAATCATTTCTAAGAAAAACAACAAATTAAAAAAAATTAAGGAGCTTCCTGCTGCATGATTTAAGATCTGGTTTGGCTGGAATTACATCAAAAGGCATAAAATACAAACATTTCACAGTGTCTCTCCCATCTCTGTCCCACACAAACACACACACACACACACACACACACACACACACGCATGCACGCACGCACGCACGCATGTGTGCAATGGGAGGGGGTAAACTCATATCAAAACTGGAAAAGAATTTCAAACGCACCATTCATGCCAACTCCTGGTCCTGGGTGGAGCATGCAGGTGGATGAGGGACGGTCCTCTCACCATACTGACTGCTGCAGAAGCCAGGATGGGTCATGAGCAGCGTGGCCCCTCAGAACAGTGCACCTGAGGCGACGCACAGCACTTGGAAATAATCTACTCCTTCACCTCCCGCTCTCTGCACCACAGAGCGGATGGTCGTCTCATCCCACGATCCAGATGAGGAAACTGAGGCACGGAGAGACCAAGTAGCCAGTCTATCTCATACTCCAGGCTGGAGCTAGGAACCCCACTCTCTCCTCCAGTCACATGAGGAAGACAGAATGTCATCCCCAAAGATTCCTTCCTTCTGATCCCTGAAATCCGAGGTTGTGCCGCCTCCTCTGACCAAAGGGACTTTGTAAAGGTTCAAATGGGAGGTGATCCTAGGTACTCAAGGGAGCCTAATGTCATCATGAAGAAGCAATCTGGGGGTGTGGCTCAGTGGTAAAGCCTAGCACATGTAAAATCCAGGGTATGATCCACTTGTGCCCCTCACCCCCAGGAGGGCAATAAGAGGAGAGAGATTCTAATACTGCTGAACTTTGAAGGTGGGGGATGGGGCCACGAGCCAAGAGGTCTGGCAACTTCCAGAAACTAAAAAGACAGGAGCAACATCCTTCCAGAGCCTTGAAGAAGGCAACCTGCCACAGCTCGCATTTAGCCTAGACGGATGCATCTCAGAGTCCTGACCTCTAGAACTGAAAGATGCGGGGCTTGTCCTGTTTCTTAAGTGTGTGGTGACTTTTTATGGCAGGCAGAGGACACTGGTACACACAACCCAGGGCGCCAGCACAGAGCAGCACGGAACACGGTGTCCCTGCCTGTCTCTGCTGGTTATGGGATTACGACAAATTTTCAGTTTCTTTGGCCATGAAAGGATTATAGGCAAGAAGCAAGAAGACTGGACTATGCCTGGCAGAACTGCGCTCATCAGCACCACGGACCCTACCAAACGCCATTCCGCACTGTGGAGACAACAGGGACCACAGTACTGGGGTCCACTTTGCTGGCTCACCCATCATGTAGTGGGCATGTGTACGTGGGTGTGCACAAGTCTGTGCTTGCAGGTGTAGGGGCCAGGAGCACACAATGACCATCTTCCTCAAACATGAAGCAGGGTCAGTCACCGAACCTGGAATTTACTGTTTTGGCTAGACTGGCCATACCTGTAGAGAGTAGCCTATCTACCCCCAACCCCAGTACTGGGGTTTAGCAGCACACCCTACACCACTAGGCATGGCTTTTCAACTTTGAATATTGGGGATCCGAACTCAGTTCTTCACTGAGTGATAGCCCCAACCCCTATCTTTCATATCTTTTCATATTGGTTTTTGGGGTTTTTTGTTTGTTTGTTTGTTTTGTTTTTCAAGACAGGGTTTCTCTGTGGCTTTGGAGCCGGTCCTAGAACTAGCTCTTGTAGACCAGGCTGGTCTCAAACTCACAGAGATCCGCCTGCCTCTGCCTCCCGAGTGCTGGGACTAAAGGCGTGCGCCACCACCGCCCGGCTTTATTTTACTTTACTTTAAATGTTTATTTTTATGTACATTGGTGTTTTGTCTGCATGTCCATGTGAGGGTATCCTATCCCCTGGAACTGGAGTTACATTCAGTTGTATGTAACTGAAGCCCAAGCCCTCTGGCAAAGCAGTCGGTGCTCTTAACCACTGAGCCATCTCTCCAGCCCTATATGAACGGCCCTGTAGCTGGACCGAGTACATTGTATGGTGGTACCCTATCATACATGGGGATCCCCTTTCTCTGCTACAGAAGCTGAGACTGAAATGGCTACAGACACCACACAAGCACACGAAGCTGACTCTGAAGTTAGGGTGGCTGACCTCCAGTCTCAGTACTGAGCACCCCAGCTCCTGCGACCTTCAGTGCTTGCCTACACTGGGAGTGGAGCTAGGAATTTGAACTGAGGGAGGAGGCATCTTCTCGGTAGACTCGCATCTCATAAGGATAAGACTAGGAAGTGGCTATTCCCTCGAGTAATAAATAAGATTCTAGAAAACGGCAGGCAACTCAGTGTTCTATGCAACAGTTGCCTTCTGGGTCCGTTCTACAATGTAAAACCCGTGCTGGGTTTCAGTGTTACATAGGATGGGGTTCCAGGCTTGGCTCATGGTGGACTGACTCCTACCTACATGGGTGGCTGGGGCACATTTCCAGGAAGCAAGTCCCAGAGGTTGGCTCTGAATTTCCAACTTGTAGAAGCCATGATCCAGACCTTGAATGCCAGCTACCCCCCTCCCCACTCCCCGCCCCCCGCAGCTGCCACCTCCACCACCGCGATTGCCCCAAAGCTTGGCAACACCCTGTTCAGAAAGTGCACGCCTACAGCAGGCAAAGCTGTCAGAGCCCCCACTGAAATGCGATGGGAAGGATCCTGTTCACCTAAGAAGCTTTCACTTCAGCATCTTGGCATCAGGGATGAGCGCTCCCTCTAGCTTGAACATGTGCTTAAATTAACCCTCTGTCCTGACGGGAGCTGCCGCCGTCATGCATGATGGCGAGTGAAGGGTTGCTGACCTGATCCTACAACCAAATTTTAGCTCTTTAAGCAAACTGGGCTGGGCCAGAAAAAAAAATCCCACTTTGGGATTTTTTTTTTCAAGTGGGAAAGACATAAAATCAGAAGCTCAGAGGTCTTGCTGGCTCCCCTTGTCTCTCCAGCAAGGTAGGACTCAAGCGTCCCCGCTCTGATGAAAGCAAGGGCCACAGTCGCTAGGCGCCACTGCTCAGTCACGGTCTCTGGTCTCTGCGATCTGTGTCACTTTACAGTTTCCAAGGCAAAGAGGAGGCCGAGCCACACTGAAGTTAAAACAAAGAGAAAAGAGTGGACCCCATCGGGGAGCTGCCCTGATATCCTGGAGCATGTGCCTTTGGGGTTGGCTCCGGAGACCCCGCGGCAGGTACCGACTTTTCCAAAGGCAAGCAGTTATCTACAGTTCGGTGTTCTGCGAGATTTACTAGTGGGATAAAAGAACTGACCCTTTCTCCAACCCAATCAGGAGCTTACCTACAGATGAGGGGCGGGGCCGGAGGGATAATAGAACCCCAGGAGGTGATTGTGGGCCCCGTGAGCGTCAGGCCGACCTTCATTCAGTGACTGGTTTAGGAGCCCCTCTCTGGTGCCAGGCTGGGTAGAAGAGGCAGACAGCAGTTTGAGAGGCCTTCTAGAGGCCGCGATGGGGTCTTCAGAAAGCCCATCCTACTTAGGCCAAATAAGTCAATACACTCCTGAACCTGACACCACCAAGCCAGAACAGTGGCCTGCAGCATGCCACATGTGGGAACTCATCAGAAGTGCAGGATCCCGGGGCCCCACCCAGACCTGATGAGCTGGACCACGATTCTACAAAGATCCCGCCAGTGATTCATGGGCCTTCCAAGCATAGAGAGGAAGCAAAAGGACCCTGGGCGCGGGAGAGGAAGGAGGGGTTGATGAACCTTGGAACTGAAAGCCAGCCCCGTCCAGCGTATGCCAGACAGCGCCAACAAGTTGGAAGACAAGAAAGGCCAAGGTCCCAGGCACTAATGCCAATGTAGGGACACCACTGACCTCCCAGAAGCCCTTTGCCGAGTCCTTAATGACCCAGTGTCCACAAAAGCCCTGCTCGCTGCTGAGTGCTCCCTCTGTGGTTTCGCCTACACTGTGTAGGGAGGGATTCCAATGATGGCTGGCTTCCTTCGGAACAACACCTTTTACGGGAAATTGCATTTATTTCCTGGTGACCCTGGATGGATACTCAAAAGTCCCCCAATTGCATGGGGAAACTGAGGCTCAAAAAGACACCCGAGACCTTCTGTGGCCTTTAATTTCTTCCTGACTTACCTACAGATCCCAGACCAGAGCAAAGCACAGACTCACAGACGCTCAGCCAGCTGATGACCGAGCTGTTGGACAGCACAGCCTTTGTTGGGTCATAGCAATTGGTAGCTTTGCCACTAAATAGGTCAAAACAGCTGTATATCCTAGAGAAGGTTCCCTCTCTCTCTCTCTCTCTCTCTCTCTCTCTCTCTCTCTCTCTCTCTCTCTCTCTTCCTCTTTCTCTCCCTGACATAGCCTTTCAAGAGTCAAAGGCCAGAATGGCCATCAGCATGAATTTAATTTATTAATTGTTAAAACGAAAACAAAACCCCAAGTGACTGGGCTGGAGAGATAGCTCAGCAGGTAAGAGGGTTTGGCAGCTGTTGCAGAGGACCCAGGATCAGTTTGCATCACCTGACAAATGATTATCCCCAACTCTAGGTTCAGGAGATCCTGGAACACGTGTGGTATAAATACATACATGCAGGGAAAACACGCATAAAATAAATCACACACCTTTAATTCCAGTAACCACACTAGTTTGCCATAGAAACTGGACAGGAATGGTGCACACTTTTAATCCCAACCCTAGAAAGGAATATAAAACGGGAGGAGACAGCTCTCAGACACAGCCTCATTCTGAGATTCCTGGAGGCGGGATCGCCATTTCAGACTGAGGTCGAGGTAAGAGCTGGTGACTGGCTGTTTTGCTTTTCTAGTCTTCAGGTTGAACCCCAGTATCTGTCTCTGAACTTTTATTAACCATGCTTCACACATGCCCATAATAAAAATGAGACAAAACTTAAAATAATCCTTTAAAAAGCCAGGTGTGTTGGTGTACACTTTTAATCCCAGCACTCTAGAGGAAGAGGCAGGCAGATCTCTACAAGTTTGAGGCCAGCTTGATCTACATAGTGAATTCCAGGACAGCCAAGGCTATGCAGCAAGACCCTGCCTGAAAAATAAACAAGCAAATAAGATTGAGCTGAGCATGGCTATACCTTTCCAACAAATGATTCTGCTTTTAAAATCTGACAACGAAGCTTATGGGCTATCTATGGATGGGGAAGCTGTCTTCATGGTGGCAGATGCCTTACCTACAGTCACCAAAAGTGATTTGTCTTCTTTTTGTGTTCTCTGAAAGATGAAAAATAAAACTGAAGTTTTTTCTTCTTCTAATTTTGTTTGTGTAAGAGTTTGGCAGGTGTGTGGAAGACAGAAGACAACTCTTCAGAAGTCAGTTCTTGCCTCTACCTTGACCCAGGCAGTGTCCTTCTCATCTCTGTAGCTGCACCCAGACTCCCTGGTCCCAATGCTTTACTGCCAGTCTCCTGTCTCCACCTTCTGCTTCCCTGTGGGAGTCCAGGGATTACAGATGCATGCCCACATCCTGCTTTTCATGTGGGTTCTGAAGATCAGACTCAGGTCACTAGGCATGTGTGGCAAGCGACTTTACACACTGAGCTACCTCCCCAGTCCTTGCTTTGTGTTTTGAAAAAGAGTCTTACAGTATGGCTCAGACTATGGTCTCAAACTAGTCATCCTCCTGCCTCCACCTCTGAGAGCTGAGATTACAAGCATGCACTAGCATGGCAAGATGAGCCTCCTAATATTCTAAGTTTAATTTAATTTCTTTTTTTAAATTTTGTTTGTTTTTGGTTTTGAGATAGGGTCTCTCTATGTAGTTTTGGCTGCCCTGGAGCTCACTGTGTAGAACAGACTGACCTCAGACTCAGAGAGATTCATCTGCCTCTGCCTCCAGAGTGCTGGGATTATCAGCAATACTTACATTTAAAAAAATTTACCAAGGAGTAGGATGTAGTGGCCACACCTTTAATCCTAGCAGTAGGGAGGCTGAGTCAAACGGATCAGTGTGAATTCAAGGCTAGTCGGTCTACGTGGAGAGTTCCAGGACACGCAGATGTAGTGGTATTAAATGTTTTAACAAATAAACTTGCCTGAAGATCAGAGTGAAAAGCTAAGCCACTAGAGGCCAGGCAGTGGTGGCACACACCTTTAATCCCAGAACTTGGGGACAGAGGCAGAGGGAATCTCTGTTAGTTCAAGGCTCCTCCGGGCTACACAAGATTGAATCTGTCAAAAAGAGAAACAAAGGTGATCCCAGCACTTGGGATCGCACACCTTTAATCCCAGCACTCAGGAGGTGCAGACAGGAGTGATATAGCTGGGTGGAGAGAGGAGTATAAGGCAGGAGGAGACAGGAGCTCAGTGCAGTCTGAGGTTTGCTGGAGACAGTTGCAGTCAGAGGACGAAGTCTGAGGAGACAGTTGGAGGACAGGATCACCTCTTTGGTTTGAGCATCAGCAAAGGTAAAAACTCTCTAGTGGCTGCCATGTGCTTCTCTGACCTTCATCATTAACCCCTATATCTGACTCTGGGTTTTTATTATTAAGACCAACTAGATTTCATGCTACACTCGGAGCTATATAGAGAGGCCCTGTTTCAAAATAAACAAAAGCTTGCCAAGGAATGGCTGTGGTGGCTCATGCCTGCAATCCCAACATTTGAGAGCTGGAGGTAGGAAAACTGCCGTAAGTTCAAAGCCAGCCTGGGTTTAAGAATGAAACCCTGTCTCAAAACAATATGAAACAAAAAACCGAACTGTCAAAGCATTAAGCCACGTGAAATTGCAAACCTTGGGCTGCCTTGATGGTAAAAAGTGACAGTTTCATATGGCTCAACTTAACACATGTCTAGTAGTTATGAATTATTTATTACTTACAAATAAATATTTTAATTATGAACAAATATATGCATTGTTAAGTTATGCGCGAATGTGGGCGGGAGTGGTGAAAGAGACTGCCCTGGACGGAGGAGGATGGGTTCACACCTAAGGGACTGGCTTCAGGAAGACCTGGGTTCAGTTCCCAGCACACACATCAGGCAGCTCACGCCACCTGTAAATTCAGCCCAGGGCATCTGACGCCCTCTTCCGGCTTCCACAGGCATCTGCACTCAGTCACACCACACATGAACGTGAATGAAAATATTTTGTTTGCTTGCTTTGAAACATGGTTTTTCCGTGTAACAGCCCTGGTTGTCCCGAAAGTAATGCTGTAGACCAGGCTGGGCTTGAACTCAGAGCGATCCACCTGCCTCTGCTTCTGAGTGCTAGGATTAAAGGAGTGTGCCACCATGGCCTAAAGAAACCCTGTCTTGAAAAACTAAAATGAAAGAAAAAGAAAACCCAGAATCCTGGGTTGGAAGGAATAAGAAGTATAATGAAAAATAGCAACGCATTAATTAATGCTCCTGAGGGGTGGGATGGCAGGAAAGACGGCTGGTAACCCGTTTAAACAGAGTGATATGTTTGACTTTCCTGTCTTGGAAACAAACCAAGAAGAGACAAAACACACCGCATCTGGGACCTGCTAACCATGTGATCACGTTAAATTAGCAAGCGGACCTCAACTGTTTTCTGTCACAGGACCATTTTCTCTCCCCCTAAAGAACCGAGCCTCCCCAGTTAGCACCGTGTGGTTCCTGTGTGGGGACTTGGTTTTCAGATGGCCCAATCTCTTAGCCCAGAAGGGCTCACCTGATCTGAGCTGAACCAATGAGAGCCTCTCTCGGGCCCAGGCCAGAGCTTGGGGCTGTTGCATCTCCAGTTCCTGCAAGCTGTGGCTACTGTTCCTGGCGGGAGAACATGAGTGGCCCACCTCTGGTCCCAGGCTATTCCAGATGCCCCACAGTTCATGACTAACTGGCCCTGGTTGGGTTTGGAGAAGCATGGGCAGATGATCACGTTTGCTTTCTCTTCCATAAGAACACCATCAAATAAACAAAGAAGCATCCCGTCGTTCAAAGACATGATTTGGTCCCCAAATCTTACATGAGAACTTCGTGGTGCCCAGAGAAGTGGGTGGTCCACACGGCCCTGGAACTCCTGAGAGCCTGCAAGAAATGTTTCCGTTCATAAACACATCCTTCAAATGATGTAACCCTGCATCTGGCTCCTTCCATGCCTGTGACTCAGAGACGGAGAGCTCAGCCCTTTTACACTTAGTTACTGGGGGCAGGGGGCACGTACCATGGAGCGCATGTGGTGATTAGAGGACAACCTGTGGGAGGTATTTGAGTTTTTTGTTTGTCCATCCACCATGAGGGTCCTGGGGATCGAACTTAGGTAGTTAGACTTGGCAGCTTCCTCCCCAAGCCATCTCGCCAGCCTTCAAAGCGCGTTTAGAAAGCCAGGAAGAGCTGGGTGGTGGCGGCACATGCCTTTAATCCCAGCACGGGGGAGGGGGGTAGGGGGAGCAGGTGGATCTCTGTGAGTTCAAGGCCAGCCTGGTCTACAGAGCGAGTTCTAGGACAGCCAAAGCTACAGAGAGAATCCCTGTCTCAGATAATATTTTTATACAAAGCAAACGGAAAGTCAGCTGGCATAAAGAACAACATAAACTTTTAATTTGGCTATAAAAATAGCTGGAGGAAAAATCACGTTCTTTGGAACACGGAGGGTTGTTCTGTGTGTTTGTTTGGGATGAAAGTTCCACAGTGGGGGAAGCCGCAGATCCGTGTTTTAAGTACAAGTGTGTTCCTCAAGCGCATGTCATGTATCTGCAAGAACTCCACAGATGTCCAGGTAACTTCTCATCCCAGCACTTGAGAAGTGGAAAATGAGAGGGTTCAAATCTGGATGATTTCAGCCTGGGAGACAAACTTAAGTTCCCTTCTAAGCCCCACTCTCCCACCTCTCCTCCTCCCTTCCTCCCCCACACTCCCCCTTATTTTCCCCTTAGCCCCTCCAGCGCTGGCTAGCCTGGAACCCACAAGTGTTGGAATTAAAACTGTGTTCCACCATGCCCAGCATCTTTTTGAGGGTGACAGCCTTTGGGACAGGATATTCCTTCCTTTGAAGAAACTGCATATTGGGGAAAGAGGACTCACGATAAATAGACAAGACACTTGATCCAGATGCACTTCACCTGGCAGGAAATGGCATCTCTCTCCTCAGATCAAAAGCAGGCATAAGGGCTGGCTAGGTGGCTCAGCAGGTAAAGAAGCTGGCCACGAAGACCTACATACTGAGTCTGACCTCAATGACCTCATGGCAGAGAGAACCAATTCCTAAAAATTTGTCCTTTGACCTCCATATGTTCCATGGCAGGGTTTCTCTGTGTAACCCTGGCTGTCCTGGAACTCGCTCTGTAGACCAGGCTGGCCTCGAACTCAGAGATCTGCCTGCCTCTGCCTCCTGAGTGCTGAGATTGAAGATGTGTGTCACCATCACCTGGCTGTTTCTTTAAGCATCACAAGATCATATCCTGTGTCCTTGTGGACTAGTAACCAGGTCAAGCTAAGAGGAGTTGACAAGGAATCCAAAAGGAAGAAAAGAACCTGCACAGTGGGAAACCCTGGCTCAGCCAGGTGACTGAGGTCAAGTGCTGAACCCCAGGTATGCTGTGAGAAAGTGGGCCCAGCCTTCCCAGATCCCCAACCCAGTCTCTATGTGAGAACAATACAGGACAACTCAGAGCTGAGAGCAGATTACAGACACCTGGTCAGGCTCACGTTTCTGTCCCGTAAACCACTCCCAAGTAACCACACAGAGGCTTAATATTAGTTACAAATGCTCAGCCAATAGCTTAGGCTTGTTACTAATTAGCTTTTATAACCCAAATTAACCCAAATTTCTTATCTAAGTTCTACCACATGGTTCATTGCTTGTTGCCTTATTTTGTACACATCCTGATTCCTCTGCATCTGACTGGCAACTCCTCAGACTCCGCCCTTCTTCCTCCCAGCATTCTGTTTGGCTCTCCCTTGAACTTGCCTTCAACTCCCACAACCAACCCTTAAACCCTCTTCTGAAAGTGTTTGTAGGCTATGAATATCGCTCAGTGGGAGAGCACTTGCCTAGCGAGTGTCAGCCCCTAGGTTCCATCCCCATAATACACACAGACGTAAAGCTAAAAGGTGTTTCCACCTAAGCTAGCTGAGACAGGTGTTTGCGGCCCACAGCTCGGTCTCCTTGACTAAGATCGTGTTTAAAGTGAAGGGCTGGGGGCGCATAAAGAAAAACTAAAAACAGCGAGTCATTGAGGGGCCATAGGGGGTGGGACTGGGTAGCGATGGGACAATGCGAGCCTGACATGAGTGAGCCCACTTTACAGGAGCCAGGGAAGCAAGCAATATGAGAAGATGACCATTCCCCAGCCAGCGTATCAGGAGCCCCAGGCCTTTTCAGCCATAAGACGGTGAATTCTTTCTTTTACCCAAGCCCAGGGACACACATAGATTCTTCTGACTTTCCAATGAACTCCACACAGCTTCTCCGGTCGGGCAGCTGAGGAGTCCTAGAACTAACTCCTTTCCGCACTAAACCAGGCCTGCGAGAAACTTGAGCGCTGAGAGGCCGCAGCTGGCGTTTTCCGGGAGAGTCTCTGAAGACCTCCCATGTTGGTACCAGGTTGGAAAGGAGGGCCATACTGGTAGGGATTAATCCGCTCATGGATTCTGGGTGACCAAGTGTGGGTCAGAGCCTGAAAATTGCTTTGGGCTCAGAGGAAGCACAGATGGTAGTCTGGCCCGCATCAAGCTGGCTCTCTTTGGGCGTCAGTTACCTTCTGCTTCCAAACAGTGGTGTTTAGGACAAGCCTTTGCATGCTCAATGGACAATCCTGCTTCCTCTTCATCCAGGGAGCATGAATAAGACAGCAGCAGCTCTGATTTATTTTCGACAGATCAGGGTTCAGTGAAGATGGGCGGGGCCTCACCGAGGAAAGAAGAATGAGTTAACCATTCTGAGATGTCAGACAACTTGAACATGCCCAGCTTCCTGCATGCAAGCCAAGCTGGTATCACCTCTCGAGCTCATTTCAGGGAGGGGTGTGCTAGCCAAGGCCCACCCACCCCCCTAAGGATTGGATTGGGGCTGCTCTGCCCTTCTCACCTCACAGCTGCTGACGGTTAAAGCGGGCAGCACACTGTAACTGTCTATCTCTAGGCCCTCCCTCACAGAAGGATGCTTACTAGGCACCCTAAGCCCTCAGAGGCCACAGACTGCACATCCTGCAGGATGGACCCACGCTAACTAGAACAACGAAGCTGCCCTGTTGTGGAGACAGCCTTAGCGCAAGCGCTCACAATAGGATAGTCATAACTACTACGTGGCTTGTGACCTCCACCCTCTCTCTGAGACCTGGACAAGCGGGCACCTGCTTAAGCTGGTGGGGCCTGAACTCTCTTCAGAACCCTATGGCCTTGATAGCTCTCCTAATAAATCTCTCACTCAAAAAGACAATCTGCCTCACTCTCCCTCTTGAATCCCAAAATCTGAGCCCTTATACTCTGTCCTACTCACTCAGCTTTAGCAGTCAACTTGACACAGCCAAGAGTCACCCCAGAAGGGAGTCTCAATTTGGGGGTTTCCCGAATCAGAGTAGCCTTTGGACATGTCTGTGGAGAATCATCTGAATTGTTAATTGATACAGGCAGGTCAGCCAACTGTGGGTGGCACCATTCCCTAGGCATCTGATAGGCTGTATAAGAAAGCTAGTCAAAGGGCTAAAGAAATAGCTTAGCAGTTAAGAGCACCAACTGCTCTTCCAAAGGACTCTGGTTCAGTTTCTAGCAGCTGCATTGTGGAACTAGAGCTAAAGATGGTGTGAGCTCCCATGTGGGGGCTGGGAATTGAACCGGAGTCCTCTACAGGATCAACCAGTGCTCTTAACCACTGAGCCATCTCTCCAGCCCAATAAGTAATTTTGAAAAAAAAAAAACAAAAAATAATGCTAGTCAACAAGGAGCCAGTGAGCAAGCCATGAAGCAGCATTTCTTCTGCTTTGAAGTTCCTGACTGAGTTCCCATCCTTCCCTCGGTGATAAACTGTGACCTGGAATGGAAGTCAAATAAGTTCTTTTGCCCCTGAGCTACGTGCAGCCAGAGTGTTTTATCATAACAGAGTGAGAACAGACTGCTCCACACCTGGCCTAGAACTCACATGTAGATCAGGCCGCTCTCAAACTTAAAGGATCCCCCTGCCTCGGGTCTCTATTCTCAAAGCCCATCAGAGAGTAGGAAATGTGGCATCACCCCACCAAAGTCCCATCCTGTTTTTCCCATCCAAGTTACCTGGACTTTGAAATAAGGACACACACTGAGTGATGAAGTGGGGTCAACAACTCACAGCTCCTCACCTTAGGGTACAAGGAAGACTATAAAGGAAAGGTTAACAGTGGCCCCCGCAGTCCCTACACAGGTGATGTCTTGAGATGCTCTGGTACTTACTACACTTACAGTGCTATGTCAGTGATTATAAGGAAAGCCTTGGGATGAGGTCAGCTGGATCCAGAGCCTTATTACCCCTTCTGCATGGCCTGGAAGCACCGGGTGCAGTGTCCGCCTGGTCGGCACCTCCTCCCTTCTAGAAGGGCACCCTGATTTTCTTAGAGAATGTCGTCTGTCAGTTACCCAAAAAAGTTCCAAATCTTCAGGTTTCCCTGGATACCCATCCCCTTATAGTATTGCTCCACAGCCCACCCCTTGAACTCACTGTAATCCTGCCTCAGCTTCCCGAGTATTAGAATTACAAGTGTTCACCACCATGTTCAGCCTATAATTTAAAATACATCCCCAGAGCCAAGGGGGTATAAACCTTCAGGGCTCAATGGTAGTGAGCTTGTCTAGCAAGTGTGAGGCACTGGGCTTCATGTGAGGGAGGAAGGGAGGGAGGGAGAAAAGAAGGAAGGAAGAAGGAAGGAAGAAAGAAAGGAAGGAAGTCCAGAATGGAGGGAAAGGGGAGAAAAAGAGGAAGATGGAGGGGGTGGAGAGGGCAGCCATGAAGATTCATAGACTTAGAGGTTCTGTCATGGTGCAGGGTGTGAATCCATAAGTGAGCTCACACCTTCCTTCCTCAGGGTTGGGTGCATGTGGGCTAGAGCTGCTGATGGTGTCAGCTGTGTCCCCTGCCCACCTTGAGGACATCCTCTCAGGTGTGGTAATAAAGGGGACTTTCCAGCCAGTCACAGAACCCACTAAAGTCTGACCCTTAACTCATTTCAGAGATGCTTTGTCCCACATGACCCTGGTGTGTCAACAGGAGGAAAAGCAGAATCCACAGCTTCCCAGTCTGTCAGAGGTGGGCACACTTGTGGGACACAGACGGTTCAGTCAGAGAGACCCTAGTCTGGGACTTTTCTCCCCTTCACGCTCCCTGAACCCAGCAGAGCCCCTGTGGGACCACCAGCCTTCATCTATGTCCAGTCAGAATCTTTACACTCCAGCAGAGAGAACCTAAGACCTGAAATCAGTGCGCTCACACCCAGCACACACTCAGTGACGTCCCTGTACAAGGGATGTCAGCACCTGCAGGCCTCCCAGCCTCCAGATTCATCTTTTCTGGCTCAAAGCTCCTGGCTACCCCTGAAGCAGGGCCACCTGCTTATGTCAGTCTCTCCATGTGCAGTCCCCAAACCCTAGAAAGCCAAGCCCGGCTATTCTTCCCAGCTCTGAGCTCAGAAAGGCATCTCTTAAGTAAGTCATCCTTGATGCCCCACCCCTCCAGCTCACACTTATTTCTTTGCTGTGAATCTGATTTCCAGCTCAGCTCTGAGTGTTGGTTCTATGAGCCAGCAGCCTAGAGCAGTCAGGCATGCATCTGGTTCCCGCACCTTCGTGAATGAATAAATGAATGAATTCATGAATGAATCATAGATGGGGACCTAGCCTGCCTTTTCCTAAATCCTAAACAGGAGTGGGCAACATTTACAACAGGCACCCCAACATTTCGCAAATCTGTGTGTGACCTTTGGGAAAATGCAACAGAGGTGAAATTTAATCTCTGAGGGGTTGAAAGCCTTACCCTGGAATTTTTAAAAATAAATTTGGGTGTTTTGGTTTAAAAAAGCATGACAGAAAATAAGAGCCCAACATCTGTTCCCAACCAGATCAGTTTCCTCCCATCTCCTTAAAAACTAACAAGTCAGTAAGTTGGATGTCATGACTCACGGGGAGAGAGAGGACGATTGAGCAAGAGAGAAAGAAAACCAGAGAAGGAGGGGAGAAAGACAGATGGAGACAGAGGGGAGAAGGAGGAAAAGGAGGAGGAAGGGGAGGAGGAGGAATGAGTGACAGAGCTGGAAAGAGATAAGAGGGAAGGAGAGGAAGGAGAAAGACAGGAAAGAGACACATAGAGAGGGATAGAGAGAAAAAGAACAAAAGAAGGGGGAGGAGACAAAGATACAGAGAGAAACAAAAGAATGAGAGACAAGAGATGGAAAGGGAGATGTGGGACAGAGACAAAGAGAAAAAGAATCAAAGAGACAGACACGCAATGAAGAGAGAAAGGGATAAAGACTTCGACAGAGAGACAACAGTGTGCTCAGACCCTCTGCCTGGCCAGCAGCTGGCCCTGAAGTCTGCACCATGCCCATGGCACAAGCTGAAGTGACACCCCACAGCAGCCAAGTCTCTGGGTCCCTGGTCTTGAAAATCTACACACCACTACAGTGCCAGTCTCTGCCTGGGGATTTGTGGGATACTGTCATGCCCCAGTGAGAGGGGATTGCCCAGAGACAAGCTGACGTCTGCCCCACCTATCGCTAGGCTCTTACATTATAAACAAAAGCACCACAACATGTCGTTCATGCCAACTGCCTTCTACAACTCACAGACACATGGCTGTGACACTCCCTGACCTATCCTGTAACCACGTGGGAAAGCACTCAGCATACCCAGCAGAGAAGGGCTCTGTGCCTGCCATCTCCACAGCCAGCATTTGCTCAAGGCCTGGTCCTCTGGAAGGCTCCAGACTCTGCCTGTGAATGACTCGGGTCATTCACTATTTCGCTCACTCAGATGTTTGGAGGGTGACCCAACACAGTCTGGAACTATCTGCTGCCATCATCCTTGGTTAAGGAGGCTTGGGGCCACAGCAGGTGTCCGGCTAACTCTGCTCAGGAAGTCCAGCACCCTGCTGTGTATGGAGTGCCTGGTCTGGTGACCCTAGCTGTGAGCAGTTGGGTGCCCTTGAGCTTCCCTTGTCTGCTTTCACTCATCCGGTCATTCATTCATTCATTCATTCATTCACATGTTTTAAGGCTCAGCTGCTAGGCCTTCCCCACAACACTGAGAAACTGGCATGGAAAATGCCAGAAGAGTATGAAGATGGACAGACGAGGTCTGCATCGGTACAGTTAGTGGATGGAAGAGTGTGAAGACAGACAGATGAGGTCTGCGCACCTGTAGTTAGTGGATAGCAGAGCACGTGAACAGAAACTCAGCAGGGCAGTGTTGAGAGAGCCATGCAGGCAAAAAGACATCTCTGAGCAGGTGGTATTAGAGGAGGCCCAGAGGAGTCCGGAGCTAGCCAGGGGCTTTGTGAAAGGGGGAGAGGGAATGGAGCAGGGGAGGGGATGACAATAGGCTATGACCCTGCGGGGCCCAGGCTCAGTGTGTCCAACAGGTACCAGGCAAGAAGAAAGGACACTCTTTCTTGTTGATCAAGGATACATAAGGTGTATGGAAGCATGGGAAGGAGTGTCACAAGAACAGGGCCAATTGATTCAGAAGCAAGGAGAGAGTGTGTTTCTCTTTCTAGATGTCACCATGTCTGTGACCTCTCTGACCACCCAGGTTCCTGCTGATGTGACTGTCGCATCACATTGACCTCTTTTAAGGTGGACAAGTGGTCCCAAGATAGCAGAGAGCTCTCCTTCCTCAGGTCCTTTCAATAGGGTGGTCACTAGAGCCCTCATCCAGACCAGGCACCTCATTCTCCAGTAACTATTTTCTGTACCCCCACATAAAGTGATATTTCATTTGTATTTTAATAAATAAAGCTTACGTGAAGATGAGAGAGTAAAACAGCCCCACTGGTCAGCCTTACAGACCAGGCAGTGGGGACACACACCTTTAATCCTGGTAGCCACACTAGTTTGCCATAGAAACTGGGCGGTAGTGGTGCACACCTTTAATCCCAGCCCTAGAGAAGAATATAAGACGGGAGGAGACAGCTCTCAGATACAGTCTCATTCTGAGATTCCTGGAGGCAGGGTCACCATTTCAGACTGAGGTGGAGGTAAGAGCCAGTGGCTGCTGTTTTGTTTTTCTGACCTTTAGGTTGAACCCCAATATTTGTCTCTGGGTTTTTATTAATCATGCTACACCCAGACTCCCAAACTAGCACCCTGTCTTTTCTACCCTGCTCTTTGTTCTCCTCTTGTTCATACTTTATAGCCTCAGGCCTGAGATGAGCCAAAAAAAGGGAAACAGAGGAAGGATTTATGTGAGTTCAAGGTCAGTCACCAAAGTGAGTTCCAGCCAAGGCTACACAGAGAGACTTTAGATGTGAGGAGGGGGAGGGGGGACAGGAAAGCAAAGTTATGTCTCCCAATCAGCTGGAAGGGTAGAATCAGGACACTGCCTATAACACAGTATCAGGCACTGTGCCCTTAAGAAGTATGTTCAGGGTGTGGCTTAGTGATAGAGAGAATGCATAGCAGATAGGCTTTGGCTCATTCCTAGAACACAGAAAAGAAATTAGTAAGCTTTAGTCAGTTTCAAAGGCATTTTTACAATATAATTCAAACAATGCAATTCTTTTCTAAATTTTACTTAATTTAGTGTCTGTGGGATATTTATTACAATAATCTGGAAATAAGCCATTCTTCCTGGCTCTGTGCAAACCTTCCCTCCAGTGTCTGGACCCCATTGCCTTGTAACAGCACATCCCTGATAGTCACTAACACAGAGCCAGACCCCTGTAGCTCCTACATGAGCATGGGACCAAGTGGGAGACTCTACATGAGCATGGGACCAACTGGGAGAATGTGCACAGGCACACAAAGCTAGTTGATTCCCACAACTGTCTTTGGGATGTGAACAAGTGTCACCCGTTTGTGCTTCAGTCTCTTTACCTGTAAACCGAGGATCATAGTTGTGACTCTCATAAAGATAACAGGACATACTATAGGATGGTGATTTCGTATTGTAATTGCTGCGAAGCTTGAAAACAAGGTATGTTTAATGCCCAGCACAACATCTTGCTCAGTAATTGCCTGTTTTTATTCATAACAAAGAATGACTGAAAAAGCAACCTGTAGGTGTGGCATGTGGGACACATCACTCAAATACCTCTGAGCTGCTTGTCACAGGGTCATTGGAATGGGTCCCTGCAAGGTCAGCAAGCTCCAAGCAAAACATCTAACTTCCAACCTTACATAGGAGAGGGTAGGAGGACGCCATAGCCATGAATCACACCCACCAAATGCTGGCATCTCATTGGCTAGGAACAAGTGCATGGTCTGCAGCTCCAAGGGAACCTGGGAAATACAGTCTTCAATGAGGACCCTGGGTGACTAGAGAAACAGCTCATCAATTAAAAGTTCTTCCCCTTTGAAGAAGAGTTCATTTCCAAGTTTGAGTCCCAGCATCCATATCAGGCAATTCACAACCACCTGTAACTCCAGTTCCAGGATATCTTACACTGTCTTCCGCCCTCCACAAGCACCTGTACATATGTAGTGTATACACACAGGCACACACATAACAATATAAATTAATTTTAAAAAATTAATCCATGTCGGGTGTGGTGGTACACACCTTTAATCCCAGCACTCGGGGGGCATTGGTAGGCAGATCTCTGAGTTCAAGACCAGCCTGGTCTACAGAGCAAGTTCCACGACAGCCAGGGCTACACAGAGAAACCCTGTCTTGAAAAACCAAAATTAATCCTATTTTAAAAGACCTGAGCAAGGTGGGCAGTAGTGGTGCACATCTTTAATCCCAACACTTGGGAGGCAGAGATGGCAGATTTCTGTTAATTCGAAGTCAGCTTGGTCTACAGAGTGAGTTCCAGGGCAGCCAGAGCTGTTACACAGAGAAACCCTGCCTCGAAAAACCAAATAAATAAATAAAAGTCCTAGGCAGCTGAGATGGCTCAGTGAGTATAGGTACTTGCCATGGTAACCCCGCATCAGATGCAGGAGGATTACAAGTCAAGAACAGCCTGGTCAGCATAGTGAACCACAACCTGAGTTCAATCACCAGAATGTTCACATGTTCACATACACACACACATACACACACACACACACACACACACACACACACTAAATAAACAAATAGTTTTAAAAGATACTGTGGTGTTCACATGTGAGGAAACTCACTTGCAGTACAGGCATGCACTTTGTCTACACAGTCTCTAAGTGGAGGAATTTTGTTTGGACAGAATAAGGGCTCCCTAGGCAAATCAGGTCCTGCTTCTCAGAAGCTGACATCTTCTCAAAAGGAATATGGTCTTCATCTGAGTGTAACTAGGAGGTGGGGGCTTGCCTAACACAAGGCCTGGCGTTGGGTTCCCAGCACCAAACAGCAATGGGGCATTCTTTGTAGATTTGACTCAGAATGTAGAGATGGAGCTGCCCTTGGTAGTTCAT